>PVKE010003380.1:0-72840 GCA_004027555.1 Craseonycteris thonglongyai | reverse complement strand
CCTTCATAACCCTTACAGGCAGAAGGTGAAGAATACCAGTCATAAAAGTGGTTCAGGCAATTCGGGTTCGGTGTCTGGGGTTGGACTGGATGCCCTCATGGTCCATTCCAACTTTATGATTCCAGCCTTTAAGTTCCTTTTAACTTATATGCTATGTTAGACATTATAAACTGTACTTTTATTAAAAATTATGATTTTAATTCTTATAGCTCCTTCTTGAGAGAGCTGAACTGGTTTGCAAAAATTAATTTAAACTTATTAACTTCAAGTCAACGAACCAAATGCCTACTGTGTTTCTAAGTACTGTGTGATAAACCTTTTCATTCATTTTCTTCATCTCCCTCATTTAATTCTGACAAATCCTTGTGAGTCAGGCAAATGAAAAACAAATTTTATTTTTTTTTTAAATGGGAACAAGTTACAGACAGATGAATTTTCCTCAGAGTATAAAACACACAGGTGGTGTTGGTAGGACTGTCTCTTGGCACAGTGGACTGGTCACCACATCATACCAGCTTTACCAGTGTTACCTCAGACTGCCAAGTGGTTTTCATGAAATAAATGTACTTTAAAAAGACTTATATCTCTAAACTAATCATTTTGGTTCTAACTTAGTTTTAAAACATCAGTGTGCGCTATGAATTATTCAGTAGGACTCTACTTCTTATACAAGAAAGAGAACGTCTGATTTAGGGGAAAATAGTTGACTAGTGACTTATACTGACTTCCTGATCTGAGAAGTGAGAGAGGGAACCACAGAACCTTTTGTGGAGGTAGTCTTTTCTTTAATGGATGTGCTGTTTTAACAATATCTAATGCAATGAATGTTTATGAATCCCCTTTTGATTCACACAAAGACACTGTGTCAAATAAGTTCTTATGAAGGCTACCATCTAATGTGAAGGGCATAAAAAGAGGCTGATTTCTTTCTTCAAAATGTAATTAAAACTTCTTTTTAAAACATATCATACCTTATCTATCTAATTAATACAAAAGAGGTCTATTTTTTAAGGTAACAAATAAGTCCAAAATTCAGGGGACTTTATTCTTTAGAAATCTTGTTCCCGGTGATATAAAATTTGAAATGGCCCATAGCCACTATATACTATTATTATGAAAGATTATTTTGTATTCCTAAAGTATTAAATGTTTTCTATTATTCTGAATCTTAAGCATTAAATATTTTCTATTAAATTGAGTGATATGAAATTGTTGATATTTTAGTGTTGACTCTCCAATATGGCAATCTCTAGTTCAATCGAGTATTATTATTCTCTAATGGTTGCTTTTATAAATAATAACAATTTGGCATTGTTGATTCAGTGCCACATTCCCTAGCATGTGCATCAGTCAGTGCTCCACATCTGAGTAGCGTGGGCTAGAATTTTACTAGGTTCAAATTCAAATGTCAATAATATTCATGGTACAGGCATTTCAATTCCCTGATGGCCCTGGACTTTATTTTATTTATTTTCTTATTTCCCTTCATTCACATTTCCTTAGGTATCTGATATACACACATTTACAGTTTTTCTAACATTTTTTTCATACACACATGGGAAAACATGTCCAAATACATATATACAATATAAAATTTTTTTGTAGCCAAACTAAAATCCTACTACATTCTACATTGCAATGAAACTTGCATTTTGTTAACTCCATAGATTATGGAAACACATAGTCACTCATTTAAACTTGAACATTAAAGTCCATTTGTGTGTTGGAGGTGGTAGGCAGAGTGGGATTTTCCACATGGAAGCTAGTTTTATCCTCAACTAAGCTGAGTAGTTTAGGATCAATTGGCTTTAAAGCCATGGGCATCTTAAGCATTTAATTAACTACTAAATGTTTTGCATGGTGAGAATTAAAATTATTTAAACACTCTCCACCTCTTTCCCACTTCTGCTTCAAAACCCACAAATATAAATAAAAAACAAGTAACCCCCATGTAACCAACCAACAAGCAAACCAACTAAAACAACCAATCAACCAACCAACAAGTCACCAAAAGGTGTATTTCCTAGACTAGAGATACTGTGGTTGCTGGGCTCACATTGATCTTCTATAGCAATACCCTTCTCTTCATATAGACTTTGTATACACAACTCATGTAAGTTATGACAGACATTTGGTATAGAGATACTCACCTCAGTAGATGCTGAAATATCACACTTTCAATTACTTTCTAGAATATATTTATACATGTGGGTACATGTTCACATTAACTGAATGATGTTTAAATATATATATTAGAAGGATTTTTCTTATTCAATTAAAGAAAGACTTAAAGTCTTTTTCAAAATTAATTATCTACCATTCTGTTTGCATCCTTTGGCAAAGAAGTGAATTAATAACGATTCAGAGTCCTACAAATTCCTCTTCCTAACCACCTGTTCTCCCCATTCCCCAGAAGTTTTTAGGTAAAAAAAACAACAAAAGCACCCATGAGTTATCTTAATTAAATATTATATTATTTTTGTTTATGAGATACAAAAATGTAAACAGTTATTAACACCTGCAGTTACTCAACACATTTTTGGCAAGTGACTTGTTTTTAATTAGATTTTTTAAATGTTTTTTTTACAAAGGATCAGTTTTCTTTGTTTTGTTTTGTTTTTAATTTTTAGAACAAAAACAGTCAGAAGGGATAGGTGCTATTCTTGAGACAAGAAAAAAAGAACTTATGGGGCATTACAGCCACTTTCTTCATCCAAGCAAGATAATTCTGGAAAGAGAGAAAGGTAAGATAAAGCCATTCAAGTGTGACATTCTGTGAGTTAGTGATATTATACCTGCAGCCAATAGGTTTGGAGAACTTTGAACTCTCTTCACAGATGTTAATGTAACAGACATGGCAGCACGTTTGCGAGCGCACCCACCGCTATCTGGAAGCAAAAAAATAATATAGCAGAAGCCACAGCAAAGGAGAAAGCACATGCAATATCATGCATTTTAAGTGAAGTGTGCCAGACATCCATGAGAATAATGAACAGTTGGAAACAGTAACCATGGAATTCATCACAAACTAAAATAAGCAAAACAAAACCAAAACCCAAAACCAGGGGTCTTATAAATAGATTCCAATGCTTTAGTAAAAAATCAAATTTTATACTTATTTTATGGAATTTCTTTAATGAAAACACAAGTATAAAACTCAACTTTGTTTATAACATTGAAATTTAACTATTAAGTTTATAAGTAGTGTTTAACTATTAGAGTTATAGATAACTTATAGTTCAGGATTAAGAGCCATAGTATAATATAGTTTTGTATCAGTCATTTAGGTTTTACTATATCCTAGCTATTATGATTCCTGAACATAGTTTTAAAGCACTTTTTGAAGTAAGTTATTAACTGATATAGACATGGTATATTTGACATACAGGATTCATAAAGAAACATATAGCATTATGGGAATTCTATGTCTTCCCACAATTATTAGTTATGAAAATAATTAGCTTAATTGAAGTCAAAGACAATATTGATATATACAGTATTAAAATGACCATAATTAAAAGCTAATTTGTTTTTATACTTTTAAACAATAACAGGGTCTAATAGAAAAAACACCTTTTAAGCAGTATAGTGGTTGGTAGGGTATGTGAATGTTTCTCATGAGATGAACAGCAATTTGAACATTTCTCCTAAGATGTTATATAGTGTGCTTGAGTGTGATGTTGTTGTTACAGAATTACATGTTTATGATTTTGTAATAAAAGATTTGGTATAGATTACCGGCTATAAAAAATGGGCATCACTTCTGCTGAACCCTGTATATGAGAATCTATATGTTTACACTTATATAAGTCATAACACAAAGCAAAATAACTGACAATGTACTAATTACCGTAATGTAATATGTTTACAGTAACAAGACTTCTAAAATTGGAAGGTCTGTGTTCTATTTACAAAAAGATTCCAATTCTATTCCCACATTCCTTTGTATATGGAATGCGCAATAAATAGTTTTGCTCATTCCTCTGATCTGAAACAACTTAAATTTAATTCTTTTTGGAAGTTATAACAAGAAAGATAAATAATGTAACCATCAATATGGTAACATAATTATATATTGCCACATGTTATTCTCATTTTTTTTCTTTATTTCTTGAGGAAAAGTATCCACTTTGTTTATTAGACATGAGGAAATTGAAAAGTGCTTGGAAGTATGATTTGAATTAATTATTGGAAAAATCACAAAAAGTAAGGTCAGTAGACATTAAAATTAGTAGAACGACTCTTGTCAAAATATGATTTTCTAAATATGTTTAAAATAACAATTATCTGATGCAGATAATTAAAATAGAAAAAATGACTTGAAACAACATAAGAAAGTAAGTCAAATAGATCAAAGACTCTAATTCAAAGATCAAACATGGAAAAACATGAATGGTGGAAATATACAACTAAAGATACCTTCAAAAGAGGCACCAATAAGGTTTTGGCAAACTGCAAACTGCAAATAGCTATGAGGGATGCGTGTTTCTGATAAATGGAGGTTATGTCATTGACCATGTGGTATACAACAGCTATTGACGATCTAAAAGAGTTGTGTAATCAAGGAGTTGAAAGTGTAAACTGATGGCTCTCTAAGAGATTTTTCTAGTTCTCTTAATTCTGAATATCTGACAAGCAGCAGAGAGATAAAAAGGGAGAATTTCAGGATGAGGAGAACCAGGACCAGTAGTTAAAGTAAAGCCATAGTTCCCAAACTGTGTATTGAATGCCCCAGGCTACCTCAGCAGAATCACAAGGTTAGGGGCATATTTTACATATTTGAGAAAAACAGTTATAGCAGGCATTGTATGAACTACTAGCCTGAGGTAGTTCCACGTTTTAACATAATAGACTGTGCTACCTTTGTTTAGATGGTATCACATCTTTGAAAAGTTGGGTTTTTGGTGATTGCTGTGACAAAAGACAAGTTCCCTGTGAAAATAATTTTGGAGCAGTAAAAGAGAGTGGTGACATAATCTATTAATAATTCCAAGGTCTGAGAAGTTTTGCAGTGCCCAATAAGCACACACATTCCATTAGCAAGTAACCATGGTTACAAAGAAGGAAATAAAATAATTATTTTTTTCAATTGAAGTGTATTATTTTTTCAAATTGCTTCTGAGTTGACAGTATCAGTAGGTACTTATTAAGTTGTTTGCACCTAACTATTTAATAAATGGAACTGTCTGGTATTTGTTTTGGCTTAAGAGTACAGTGCAAAATTACTGAGTATCTTGGCATTGCAACCCTAGAAAGTGTGGGAATCTCTGGGTTAAATAATTTCTACAAGTCTAAGTAACTCTAAGACCTAGAGGAAATAAATGAAAAATTTGTCTTTATTAACTGTTTAATAAAGACCTTAGTTTGAAACGTTGAGACATTTGTGAAAGTAATGGAACAGAGAAATCTATTACATTGTTTTTCTACTTGTGTGTTGATACTTTCTGCTGTTTCTTGAAGATATTTTTAAGCTCTCGACATGAGGATGCCGTCTCGCCTACTCTAGGTCACTGACGAATCCTAATGCTACTCTCCCCTTTACACTCATTAGTGACCTGCGGGTCTCAATGACTTGTACCCTTTCCCCAGCTGCAAGAATCTTAGAAGCTGTTTCTATTGCTGGATACCACTCATGGTTAAATCACATTCCATGAATTACTTCATGTCTTCCTCTCTTTCCTTTTTTTTTTTTAATTTAATTGCTAAGATTTGCCTTGGAAAATAAGGGGTCATAGATTCTAAGAGTGGGAATACAGCATTTGTATATTTTGATACATTGTTTAGATACTTTAGTATGAAAAAGGGATCATATTTCCCTTGGGTTGTTTATTGTGTACTTGACTAAAAGAGAAATCTTTTTTTTTTTTTTTTTTGCCCTTTGTACAAGAGTTTTAATCTTTGCTTTAACTCTTAAATTTATAAAACACTCAAACCTTGTATTCATTCTGGAATACTTTATGATTATGCTAAACCACACAACAAGTTTCCAAGTTTCCTATATAACACAAGTGGCATTTTATGTATTTTTTCACTCCACATGGTTCAAAATTTTACAAGTAAGTAAAACAAAACTATGGAAGGTTAATATATGGCAAAATTATGCTCAGTATCAATCATTATCATGTTTGAGAAATACTGTGGAAAATCTATGTAGTAGGAACAATTAACAGTGAGTAAACACTATTTTAAGTGATTTATGTATCTATTACAGGCATGTCTAACCTGCAGCCCACGATGGCTTTGAATGAGATGAGGCTCAACACAAATTCTTAAAACATGAGATTTAGTGTGGCCTTTTTTTTTTTCTTTAGCTCATCAGCTATCCTTAGTGTTAGTGCATTTTATGTGTGGCCCAAGACAATTCTTTCAGTGTGGCCCAGGGAAGCCAAAAGGTTGACACCGCTGATCTATTAGGTCTATTATTATATATAGTAGATATTACTGCCCCTAATTCACATTTAAGGAAATTGGAGCATAGGGGTTGCACAACTTTAAAACAGAAATCTTTTTAAAAAAATAATCTTTTTTTTTTTTTAATTTAGTGACCGATGCATGGATATTTAAACAGTAATATACAGCTGTAACAATTTATAGGTAGATAATAAAGAGTAATTTTATTTATTAGATATTTAATTGCTAATTTCTACTTTGTTTCATAGTTATAGCAACAGTGCTTTCTTCAACATATATATATATATATATATATATATAAAGTGATATTTTTGTATAGCAACATTATAGCACTACTTTGGAATTTTAAATACCTTTAGTCATTATTAACAAATTTTGTATGTGAAAGTTTGAATACCGTATTGTACATCCATATGTACATGTAAGTTCACCCTTGTAAGCAAAATAACTATGCAAATCATTAGTCTATATAGAGCAGAGGTGTCCAATCTTTTGGATTCCCTGGGCCACACTGGAAGAATAAGAATTGTCTTGGACCACACGTAAAATACACTAATACTAACGATAGCTGAGGAGCTGAAAAAAAATATCACAATCTCATATTTTAAGGTAGTTTACAAATTTGTGTTGGGCTGCATTCAAAGCCATCCTTGGCTGCAGGTGGCCCACAGGCCACAGGTTGGACAAGCTTGATATAGAGTCAAGCTCACTCCCTTTAAATGAGAAAATACTTTATAGACGACGTGTCCAACCTGCAGCTCAGGACAGCTTTGAATAAGGCCCAAAACAAACTCTTAAAAGATTATTTAATTTTTAAGCAACTTGTTGTTGTTTATCAGCTATTGGTGTTAGTTTATTTTACATGTGGCCCAAGACAATTCTTCTTCCGATGTGGCCTAGGGAAGCCAAAAGTTGGACACTGCTGCTTTAAAGGATTATACTCATGATGCTATAGCAGTAAGTTGGCTCCAGTATCCCAGAGACCTAAACAACTCTACAAATTTCTATGTACATACTTTGCGTAGGGACTGAAATTTATGAATAGGAAGATTAATTACTGATTGCTTTGAATATGGAATATGGAATCTTTAGTGTAATTACATATTATACCTCTGTCATAATAGGATTATAATAAATAGAAAAATTAGTGCTCTACAAATTAAAGGATATTGAGATAGTATGTTCAACTTAAGTCTATGAGAAGACACTTCAGAACAATTAGTAAATGTAACTTCCTCATATGGACATTTTGCTAGTGACTTCGCAGTTTTACAACATGACTTATCCTAGCTCAGCTGTGGGGTCTCTTTATTCCTTTTGCTTCCTTCAGTCTCCTTTGCCTCATAATATTTCTCATTTCATTCCTCATGTTTAATTCCCACACCTTCATTTGTCCAATGCCTTTAGTACTTGGCTCATTTTTAGGGTTATAATTTCTCTTAAATTGTAAGCCTTCCTTGTATATTTTGACTGTCTCTAGAAACTCCATCTTGCCTGTTGCTCTACACATCTATGAGGTGACTATATCTTCAAGGGCCAGCTGACTGAGAGCCCTGAGATCAGGTAGTACTGGTTTCTGCTAAGGAGCAGCCACAGAATCACGGACAATGAATGGGGCATTGTCTCTACACTAGATCTAGGGATTAGATCCTGGTTCTCACCAGTGGTTGCTAATCCTCCCTAGAGGCACTTTGATAACAACAAGAGACCGCAAGAAGTCTACCAGCTTGCTTTGTGAAAATACCTGGGACCATCCTTTTTCCTTTGCCATGGATAACTGGCTAAAACAACCTTCCAGTGATTGCTTAGAGTTAGGAAACAGTATTTTTAAAACACAGTTAAAAGGATGCCTGGATGACTCAGAGGGTTGAGCACTCATCTTGCTGCCCTGGGGTCTGAGGATCAAATCCCAGCCCCAGCTCGTGCGGGTCCATATGCTGACCTGGGGTGTGCGCCCAATTTGGTTCTCACTAGGGTGAGCTCCAGGCCGAGGCCCTCAGACAGTTCCTGCCTGTGCAGCCCTGCCCCCACATATAAAATGAAACTATATAGGAAACTGATGATGTACAACTATGGAGACTGCTCTGAGCCCTCCCCCTTCTCTCTGTCTCTTTCTCTCTCTGTCAAAAACAATAAAAATAAATCTTTGGAAAACACAAGTTACAAAATTTCAATGAGAAAGTTGTTTTCCAGAATTACTTAATACTGAATATAGGGATTTCAGGGAGAAAACTGTGAAAATATATGCTAAATTATTTCTATATGAAAAAGAATTTATATGTATGTAACATGTATCACAAACACTTTTACAATTAATCTGTATATAATACAGAGTTCAGAGGCATCAAAGCTGTTAAACTATTTGAAGATACTGTTCTGACATCTAAAAATATAATGCTTATGACTTTAGGTGTACTGTGTCTATAGATTAATTAAGCTGATTTAATAGGAAGCTTTGGCACTAGCTACTGACTTAGGCAACATAAAGGGGTTACAGAATGAGAACTTTAAATATTTTCTATTAGAGCAACTTGCCTTTGAATTTAGCCTAGTCTAAGAGGGATTTCAAATATATGTAGGCAAATGACATTCTACCTCTTCCTAGGATTTGTAGGAATTAATTTTAAAACATGATTACAGAAAAAACAAAATGAGTAGATAAAACTGAAAATTCTACTTTTGATTGTTATAGGATTGAAGCACAAAAACAAAGAAATCAAGTTAGACTGTCCATCTAATCAGAAACCTAGTATCAGATTTAGAATCAACGGAGTGCTAAACTAATGATTTAGGGCCAAGACGATTTTTAGAGAGCAAGACTGGAAAGCTTAAAACTAATGGAGACAGCATACCTGTATTCATTTTGACCTTGGAGGGTTTGTTATTAAAGTCTTCAGTTTCCCTGTAGAAGAAAAATGATGTATTAATTTGTTCACTAGGAGGTGGGACAAAATATCATGAAAGTGTGATTTGTTTTTGTTTTGTTTTTGGTGTATTTGTAAGTTAATATCACATGATCCTTCGGTCTTATTTAAATCAGAGTTTGATGATGTGGGCAGAATTTATAATTCTATTCCTGTTAAATTTCAATCATTATTGATTCTGTGATTAGAAACATAAACTTAAGTTTTTATTTAACGGTGAACATTAATGGATGAAAATGGAGAAGTCTCATTGAAAAATTTAAATTTCAGGGGAAGCTGGGATGGCTCAGTGGGTTGAGCACTCGCTTTGCAGCCCTGGAGACTGAGAATCGAATCCCGGGCCTGGCCTATGCAGACCCATATGCTGAACTGGGGTGTGCCTCCAGTTTAGTTCTTGCCAGGGTCTATGTGGGAGGCGCTCAGCCCACTTTCTGCCCTGTGCAGCCCCGTGCCCACCTGTGGAATGAAACTATATGGAAAACTAATGCTGTCAACTATGGAGACTGCTCTGGGCCCTCCCCCTTCTGTCTGTCTGTCTCTGTCTGTCTGTCTCTCTGTCAAAAACCAACAAAAATAAATCTTTAAAAAAAAAGGAAAAAGTTAAATTTCTTTCACAAATATTTATACTAGGAGGTTTTGTTCTTTAAGCCTTAAAGAGTCATTGGTTATTAAGTGTCCTCTTCCAGAATTTTAAAAGGTACTCTGGAATTCTGAAATCATTACCTTACATTATTCAATTTATTATATTCAATATAGTACTTGGTTAATTTATTATCAGGGAAAATTTAATGTATTTAATATATATTTTGAACAAATACCCAAGGAATAAGAGACTCATTTTTTATTTTTATTTTTTACCTTGCTGGAAGTAAATGGTTACTATAAAACCCATTTCTGTTTCAATATCAGATACTGAGGTTTTTCCCAATGAAGAGTTTGATATATAACAATTGAGATTAATTCATTAGAAATGGCTGGCAGAACGGTATTTGTGGGAAAAGTATTTTTAATATTGTGTATTATTAATGACATGTAATATGACTTAATTCTTCCCCTGACACATTGTCTTAGGCCATGTTTAGAGTTTCTGATTTATACACACCCTAAAATCAAAGAGGAAGGGCATTGTCTCACAGGAAGCAAATCTTATAACAGTGTGAGAGCTCTCTGAAAGATGTTTAACCCCAGCCACTCTGCCTTTGCTCCTGGGTAGAGCCTATTACTAAACGAACATGAACTTTCCCAACATCACACATTGAGTTTCTAAGTATATTAGCACTCTAACATTTAATAATTAAAAAAATGTATTTATACCTTGTGAAAAGTGGGGATAATATTGGAATAAAATAATCTGTCATAATTTGTCAAGAAACACTTTCAATAAATATATTATTCTTCGGTCTCTATAAAAAGCACCAAATCAGTTTCCTATCTTTCTTGTCTTTGCCAGTATTCTTGCTTTCTCTTCCTTTTGGACCATTTCTCCTTCCTTCATGTATTCTGCTCTATTCATGATCTATCATTTTCTTTCAATATGGCCATCAAAGTTCACCCGTAATAGAAAGCGTGCTTCTCTTCATTACTACAGTGAAATTCTAATAATAAAATCAAAATGTGAACACCAGCTAATTATAATGACACCTATCTTTTCTCCTAAGGCTGGGAAAGAAATGGTGGCATAAAATAGCACAAAAAATACACTTACAATGAGATATGATTATGAACCAAGAAGAAAAATATTTTATTGATTTTTATGACTAGATTGAATTACTAATGGCTTGGTATTCAACAAATACTAAAGCAATGAACATACAGAATGAGTATAATCAATCACAGTACTGATATTCACCCCATTTTATTGACGGGATGAATACAGATGATATTCTTGTTTTGTACTATTTTAATATCACATGAATATGTTTAGTGTTGTATTTTTGCCTAGAGCTGCCACATCCAGTACAGTACTATGATGTTACAATAAATTTTACAGTAAAATTGCATGGGCCATTAGACTTTAAAATGTGATTGGGGGAAACTTTATTATGCTGAATTTTATCCTTATTTTGTTTGTACATACAAATAATGAGGCACATCCCCCAACCCCTTCTTTTTCAGAATACACAGAAAAATGAGGCACATCGCTAAGAAACTGTGTGTAGCCTTACTACCACCTGTAATTGATAAGATGCCTGTGCCGCCAGGGAAGGAGGCAGGGCAGGAGCCTTGAGAAAGCTCCATCAAACTATTTATTTTAATCTCTCAGTAGCAAAACGCCTAATATGTTAACCATAAATGGACAAAACAAATAGAAAAGAAAAGCCTCAGGGGACGTCTATGACCAAGGCTGAGGCAACAGCTAAAACAAGAAGGGATAAACAGTCTCCAGAAAATGAGGACTTTAAGGACATTCCCCCAAAACGACTTTTATTTCTTTTCAGAACACTATGTGTAAAACGGTTTTATGTTTTAAAACTGAATGACCAAGAGTGTTTAGGCTGGAACAATAATGATTGATAAAGAATCCATCCAACAGAAGGAAGGTTAGCTATCAGAGCACAAAATCTGCTAATAAAAAATAATAATGCTTTTATACGAAGTTAGAGAACTGCCAACGTTTGTTGTTTGCCTTCAACTGTAGTATTTACAAAGTATCTGACACTCAAAAAGTAAAACAGGATTAGCAGGAACAAAGAAAAGCACCAGGAATCCCTGAGCTTTTCATCTTTAAAGTGTTGTATCCTATTACTTATAAACGTAATTTGCGAGGTTTTTAGACTTTGCATTGTTTTAGATGTCAAAATGTGAAATGACTAACTTCCTAATCAGGCAAGACATTTTCCAAGTTGTTAAAAGAAGAGCCTTACTGAGTGAGCCCTCCTGAAGAATCTGAAACCCGAAGGCTTCTTAGGTGACTAATAAAAATGCATGATTTTATTTCCATTATTTGTACTGAAGCCATTAATGAATCCATGACTGAGAACTCTTCTTTAGACAACTTAAGCTAAAACGAATCTCATCTTCTTTGTTCTGTCCTGAAAAAGTGCCTTTGACGGAATTTACATAACAATCACAGATTATTCTGGTAGGTATCAAATTTCTAGAGTGTTTGCACGCTACTAGAAGAGACATTATTTCAAGTATTATCTTAAACTGGAATTGAACCAGAGCCAAGACAATACAAACTAACTATAAAATGGAGATGATCTTGAACCTCAGCAGATAGTCTAGAGAGCAAAGAACTTTCTGTGCATTAGTGTGTCAAAATGATTGTTAGCAGAGGGTGAGAATTTAAATTTAGTTCTTGCCAATTTTCTGTAGAAAAAGCAATTTTATATGTATTCTAATTTGTGTACAGCAACATATTTGTTTTTTGTTTGGGTTAGAGAAACTTCATTCCCAATAAGCATATGGCAATAGACGTGCTGGCTATTCATGCATGGACAGCAACATGATGTTATTATATGACTATAGTCTTTTAATTCTGCTTAAATTTCTTTAGATTATCAGACATCCCACTTCATTGTATGGTTCAGAGCAGACTTTTATTCCCAACATGCATCTACTGTCAAGTAGACTGGGTAATTTAACTTTTGGGATGATAATCTTGTAATTCTATTCATACTTGAATTCTTTTGATTATCAGGTCTCCTGTTGTGAAGAGGAGTGAAGGCAAATCCCTTCCTCAATTTTGGCTAAGAATTCTGTTTCAGTCATTTTATTTTTGCGGACTTGAATTAAAAACCAAAGCCATCTAAAAACTATAGGACTAAGTTTTAGCTCAGTTAATATGAGAAGTTTCCCCAAAGATTTTTCATGAAATAATTTAAATCCAATCATTGCTAGGGTTATTTTGAAATTAATCTATTCACAGATCACATATTATTCAAAAGAAAGGACACATAGTACGAATGGTAAGAAAATATTGAGAGATGCTTTTTTTTTAAATAATATAGTTTAAACATAAGAATTAAAACATGATGCATATTAAGCACTGAATTTTAACCCAATTTTACTGTGAAATAGGATCATGTGTGCCACTTTCTGGATAAACTACCCTGAATGGTCAATGCCTTTCTTTCTAGTTCTCTCTTTCTTTCTCTCGCTTTCTGACTGTGGTAACGTTAGGAATATACGTAAGTGCCAAATGATTTTATTTTTTAATTATAGTCAAATAATTTAATTTAGGTTGATTACATGTATTTTTATTCATCTTTTTGAATACTATATCAAATACGCTGCTTTGAAATTTTCATGGGAAAAATCTTAAGTAACTTATTTTATCCTTTACAGTCCCTGAGTTTAGAAACATGAGGATCCACCACAACCCCTTTTCTGACTGGTTTCTCCAAGTGGACAGTCAGTATATGATGCCAATTCAGAGAAGCCTTTGCCTCTCAGTGGGTGGTACTGAGCATCATGGTCAACAGTGGTTATCTATGCTCAGCCTCCACCTAGGAATTCTGAATTCCTCGCACCATTCCTGAGCTAATGGTGCCTGAAGATGGGTCCTTAGTATTCAGGGGCCAAATCAACCCACAGCATTTATGCATGCATGCTGGGGTCAGAACATATTTAACATCATTTCTAGGGTAAGAAGAAATCACCATGAAGAGTGAAGAACAAAAGCACATGAGGGGGAAGCCAGGATGGCTCAGTGGGTTAAGGGCTCACTTTGCAGCGCCGGGGACCGAGGATCGAATCCCGGCCCCGGCCCGTGTGGACCCATATGCTGAACTGGGGAATGTCCCCAGTTCGGTTCTCTCTCTGTCTCTGTATCTATCTCTCTCTGTCAAAAATAAATTTAAAAAAAAAAGCACATGAAGCCATTGATAATTTTCATAAGAATATACAAAGTATTCTTTTTAATTGTGTCAAATTTCCTGATACCAGGAAAAATTTCCTGAAGAACAGCACCAGATGTTTTTTCAAGGAAACTAGCAATTTTCCTTTTGAGTCTTTACAACTGCAAACTAGTCAAGGATACTTACAGATTTTCCCTAAAACTATCCTGGTTAGAAGTCAATCACTTGGTGGATAGTTCTCTTTCTGATGTTTCTTCGAAGTCTGAATCAATTTCTTATTTAACTATAAAAGAATTCTGATGTCTTTACACATTTAATGGTGTTGACATTGAATATTGTCCTAGTATCTTGTTTTCATGGTATCCTTTACTTTTGGAATGTAATAATTAAGGATGATTACAGAATGCAACTGAATACTTACAAATGCATCTTTTTTTCTAAGACAGATTCATTCATGTAACTTGATAGTACAGTGCTAGAAAATTCCCAATTGCTTCTATTAAGTAAATCAAAAACCAAATGGATTCCTAATGAAAATACATCAGACACTTAACTGGGATCTGGTGATTCAGGCACATTACCAGAGACATGTGGGAAATCAGAGTACAGGAATACATACTCTAGGTGAACTGAATAGTGCTGGAAGGATCGGTGGTAGAGTCAGTCTAATCCCAAATCTGCCATATCCAGCCATCTAAACAATTTATACCAGTGTCATTATCATCTTCAGAAGCAAAAACAGCAACAGGATCAAACCTATCGCCCTCCCTCCACTGTAGCAAACCATCCCCGGTCCAGCACACTGACATCATTCTCATTCATCAATATATTTCAAGAAATCTGAGGCAGAACTTCATCTTTGATTGAGTTTTGAGAAAAATGATCTAGATTTCCTGAAAATACATGGAGTTTACTTTATTGGTTTAGATTGAAAATTGCAATTATGGTTTATTAGGTTGATTTGTATGTATTTTCCCATTTTCCCATTATCTCACCCTCAACTTAACAACATAATGGAATTGGAAAGCAATTCTGTTCCCTAGGCAGTTTTCTTTCTTCCTTGAACAGAGCCTTATTTTAAATGAAGCTTTCCTCACCCAGCGAATATTTCAGCGAATAAGAGGAGACAGATCTAAAGAAATACTTCAAACATTTGACCACTAACCCAGCTAAGTCAATGCTACTAAACCTAAAACAAAGTGACGCTTAAAGGTTATGACAATTAGCCTTTTAAAGAACTTTTTCATTTCCTTTGACAGCTTATGGCCCAAGGTGATGGCTAGAGGAAAGAGATGTCTATAAAATGTCACATAAGAAATTGTGAGACAAATTGCAGAGTGAAAACATCCTGTTATCAGTCATTCCTGTTTAGTTTACTAAGTGGAAGTGTCTCCCTTTCTTTCCACCGTTGTACAGAGTGCCACAAGTTTCAATTTTGAGGAGCAAATCTTTGAGCATTTAAAAGAACCATTTACTTCTTTCCTTTTTAATTTGGATGAATTAAAATGGTCTCTATTTGTATATGACATGATAGGTTGCAGCAAACCCTAAAGATCCTATCAAAAAAGAAAACAAAAGAGAAGAAAAAATTGTTAGAACTAATAAACAAATTCAGTAAAATTGCAGGATTACAAAACAATATGGGAAAGTCAGTTTCTTTCCTATACACTAATAATAAAATATCAGAAAGAGGAATTAATAAAACAATCCCATTTAGAATTGAATCAAGGGGAAGCCGGGATGGCTCAGTGGGTTGAGCACTCACTTTGCAGCCCCCGGGGACTGAGGATCGAATCCCGGCCCCGGCCTGTGCAGACCCATATGCTGACCTGGGGAGTTCCCCCAGCCCAGCTCTCACCGGGGTGAGACCCCGGCCCAGTTCCTGCCCTGTGCAGCCCCGCGTCCATCTGTGGAGTGAAACTATGTGGAAAGGCCGGTGATGTGCAACTGTGGAGACTGTTCTGGGCCCTCCCCAGTCTCTCTATCTCTGTCTCTGTATCTCTTTCTCTCTGTCAAAAACAATAAAAATAAATCTTTAAAAAAAAAAAGAATTGAATCAAAAGAAATAAAATAGGAATAAATTAAATCAAGAAGGTGAAAAATCTGTACACTGAGAACTATAAGAAAACTGATAAAAGAAAGAATGCACGAATGAATGAAAACATAGTCCATGCTAATGGATTAGAAGATTTAACATAGTTAAAATGCCCATACTACCAAATTAATCTTCATGTTTAATATAGTCTTTATCAAAATTTCAATGGCATTTTTTTATAGAAATAGAACAAAATATCCTAAAATTTGTATATAATCACAAAAGATCCCGAGTAGCGAAAGCAATCTTGAGAAAAGAACAAAGCTGAAAGCATCAAACTTCCTGATTTCAAATGATACCACAAAGCTATAATAATCAAAAAGTATAGTATTGGTGGGAAAACAGACACATAGATCAATGGAACAGAACAGAGAGACTAGAAATACACACATGCATATCTGGCCAACTAATTTACAACAAAGGAGTCAAGAATATACAATAGATAAAGGATAATCTCTTCAATAATGTGCTTGGAAAACTAGACAACCACACATAAATGAGTAAAACTAGACCCCATGTAACTGTATATAAAAATCAACTAAAAATAGATTGAAGACCTGAACATAAGATCTGAAACCATAAAATTTCTAGAAAACGTAAAGGATAAGATCCTTTACATGGGGCTTGGAGATGACTTTTTGAATTTGACAACAAAAGCAAAAATAAATAGTGAGAGTACATCAAACTAAAAATTTTTATATAGAAAAAGAAACCAACAACAAAAAGAAAAGGCAACCTACAGAATGGAAGAAAATATTTCCAAATCATATATTTGATAATGGGTTAATATTCAAAATACTGTATACAAAGAATTAGTAGAACCCAATAGTAAAACCAAACAACATGCAAAAATTTGATGAAAGAAAATGAAGAGAGGAACTGAGTAATCATTTTTTCCAAAGAAGACATACATATGGTCAACAGGCACATGAAAAAGTTCTTAACATAACTAATTATCAAGGAAATGCAAATCAAAACCACAACGAGATATTTCCTCATACTTGTTAGAATGGCTGTCATCAAAAGGCTAAGAGATAACAAATGTTGGTGAGACTATGAAGAAAAGCAAACCTTTGTAAACTATTGGAGGGGAATAATATTGGTTCAACCACTATGGAAAACAATATGAAGATTCCTCAAAAAAAGAAAAACACAAAAAAAATAGAACTAGTACTATATGATCCAGCAATCCCACTTGGAGGTATATATGTGAAGGAAATGAAAATAGAATCTCAAAGAGATATCCAAATCCTCATGTTCACTGCAGCATTATTCACAAGAGCCATGACATGGAAACAACCTAAGAGTTCATCAACTGATGAATAGATAAAAAACATAAGACAGAGAGATATACAAGTGTCTATATATAATAGAATATATTGTTACATTATTCTATCATATATATTATACTGTTTTATTATATATCTCCTACCTTTTGTATGTGTGTGTGAGTGTATGAATATTATTCAGCCATGAGAAAGAAAATCCTGCCATTTTTCACAGTATGGTAGACCTTAAAGACACTACACAAGTAAAATAACTCAGAAAGAAAAAAATACTGCATGACTTAACTCATATATGAATTCTAAAAAAGAAAAACATGTCACGTTCATAAAAACAGAGAGTAGAAAAATGGTTGCCAGGGGCTGAGGTGGTGGGTGTGGGTGTGGGGGGTGAGAGGGGGAAACTGGGAAAGACTGATAAAGCAGTACAAACTTTCAGTTATAAGATAAATAAGATCTGAGAATTAAAAGTATAACATTATGACTATAATCAATAACATTGTACTATATAATTAATGTTAAGAGAGTAGAATTTAAATGTTTGCACACACAAAAAAAGGACTAATATGTGAGCTGCTTGATGTGTTAATTAATTAGATAGAGGGGAGTCTTTTCACAATGGACACATACATCAAATCACCATGATGCACACTTTAAATATCTTACAATTTTATATGTTAATTATAACTCTTATAAAGGTGAAATTTTAAAATGCTAATAAACAATTATGTTCAATGTAAAAAATTAAAAATTCAAAGCACCATTAAAGAAGTTATTGAGCTTTGTTGTTTTCCCCAACATTTAATTTGAAAACTTTTTATTTTAATTTTATGGACTGATATAACAAGTCCTGATATAAAATTATGTAATTTAGTTTAGTTTTGCATACTCATATTTCATACTTAGAATTTAAGTGGAAGCAAACACTGAATGCTCTGGTAGGAATAGGAAAGTATTTTATGCCTAAGTTTTTTTAAATCGCAACATCTGAAAAGACCTTAGATAAATCACGCCATTTTTGAGTATAGTCATTTCAGGCTATGGCTAAAAGAAATGACCACCCAAGATTAAATATAACAAGTTGACACTCAAAAAAGACTTAGTTCTCTTAGCCTTTAACGAAGAACAGACAGCTCTGTAAGGCATCTTAAAATGTCATTTGAAGTGAAGATAATTCCCCTAAAGACATTACAGCATGGTGCTTGATTAAGTGTTGAATTGTGTGGCAGGGTTTAGATCAGGGAAGTTCAAATTTATGGCTTCCCTGTGTCACAATGAAAGAAGAATTGTCTTGGACCACACATAAAATACACTAACACTAACCATAGCTGATGAGCTAAAAAATTTCAAGGGATGCCAGGATGGCTCAGAGGGTTGAGCACTCTCTTTGCAGCCCTGGGGTCCAGGAATCAAATCCCAGCCCTGGCCCACATGGACCAAATGCTAAACTGGGGTGGGGCCCCCAGGTCAGTCCTTGCCCCCTGGTTCAGCCCCTGGCTCAAGGGGGTGTGACTCCCATGAGGGAGGCCCCCTGCCTAGTTCCTGCCCTGCTCAGCCCTCCTCCCACCTGTGTGGAATGAAACCATGTCAAAAAACTGATGACATACAACTATGAAGACTGTTCTGGGCCCTCCCCCTTCTCTCTGTCTCTCTTTGTCTCTCTATCAAAAACAATAAAATAAATCTTTAAACATTTTTTCATAAAAAAATCTCATTACCGGTATGTTTTAAAAAGTTTACAAACTTAAGTTGGGTCGCATTCAAAGACATCCTGAACCTAATGTGGCCCATGAACCAGGAAGTATGGAGGAAAGCTAAACTGGTTGATAAATAAATATGAGCTGTTAACAGAGGACCATATATCTATTCTTCTAAGACTAATTTATGAAAATAGCGATTGCTTTATGACAAGGATTCTCATTGCCCAATTACTTCATAAATCCAATTGGAAAGCATTATTTAAATTTAAGCCCAGATCTATAACTATTTGTATTTTTTCAGAACCTCAGATCTCTAAGTAACTTATGTTTATTTTAATGTATTTTCATGCTAGTTTATGAATGCTATTTTATGAAATGACTAATTTAAATAAGCCTACTTATTGTTAACTATTAAAGAAACAGTCACATTTTTCTTCTGATTGAACACACCTGCTTCCTGAACACCTGAAATAATGTTTATATAATTTAGCAATGTCAAAGGCCATTGTATACTGCCAGTATTATTATACACTTGTTTTTGTATGAGTCTCAGCTATGCAATAGTGAAACTCTACTTGTTCTGTGAAATTTGAATTCTGGGGCAGGAAAGAGGTATAAATTTGCTCCAACTTGGTCTTTTAATCTTAAAAATTAAATAATACTTCTCTTATAAAGTTTATCTAGCATGAAATGGTACAGTAAACCACTTCAAATACATCTTAAGGTGATGTGACTAATTTCAGAAAATCCAAGGAAGAAAATGATGGGCCAATGGGAGAAAATTAAATTTGAAGAAATTTTGACTTTATTAACATTTGAAACTTCTGGTAGGTTTTGCTGAACAGTGGACAGTTTATGACACTACTCATTCATATCTAATGAAAATATACCTAGATATCATCCATTTTCATGGCTAAAGTTATTTATTTCTGATATCAGAAATGTAATACTATTATCATTTATATACCGCTATTCCTTTGGACTGCAAGAATGGCTCACTAGACTTTAGCAAGAAATTTGTGCTAAATGTAAAAGTGTTGGGTGGAATCATACATGAATGAAACGTTATTTTCAGGACTGCTTTCCCCAGCGGTGTGTTTTCAACATCTTTTATTTTTGGAAAAAATAAGGTGGTGTGCTTATCAGTTCTACAGAAGGCATACCCACAAGAGAGCAATAGAATAGGTAAGGAGAAAAACAGATTGTTGTGAGAGGCTGAATTAAACTTTAACAGGAATAAATAAGAAGTCTCTAGGGATGTTAGTGGACTGTGTGTTCAGTGTGATATAGTCAGAGAAATCATCCCAGTAGTTTTTAGGGTTAATGTTCTTAAACAACCAAAATTTATGCTTTGCATTGACAGGAAAACAAATGGCTAGCAGTTGCAACTGGCAGTTTCAATATTCCCTTAAGAAGTAACTGAATTTAAGAAACATGATATCCACATGAGACTTTCTCTACGCTGTTTTTAACAATGTGGTTTACAACTCTCATCAGAAAGGATGTAAAGGTGTTCATCATAAAAGTAGGTGCTTTAAGACTTCTGAATATACAACAAACTTGCCCTTTTGTTCAGCAAAATGCTAACCCAAATGACTTCACGTCTAGTTCTTATCCAACTTACAAGTTCCCAGCATTCTTCATTCTTTATACCTAATATAGTCCTCATACCCTGCCGCTATTTAAAGCTAAAACTTTCACTCAATACACCAAAAATAGGCAAAGAAAACAACATACAAATTTATACTTAAGTTATACATTGGAAAACTAGTGAAACTCACTTGACCAAAGATTTTGTTGTTCAATAATGTTCTTACTTATTTAAACATGGTGGCTAAATCTAGAAATGGTTGAAATACTTTTTAAGGTGATTGTTGGGTATATGTTAACATATGTAGTTACATCTTATTTGACTTACTTCTTATTAGTCTTTTCTCCCCCCTTTTATCTACAGAAACAATCTCTCTACTTTCTTCCTTTTATTCTAGAATTTTGCTGCTCTTGAAAAGCAGAAAAGACTTCATCTGACTTCCCAACTGCAGGAGGATGGGAACTCTTCCAGGGCAGGTTGGTTGCACCTCCAGGGTAGGCTGTGGCATGGGGTCATGACCTTAAAGACCCCGCCTAGGCTTTTTTTTCACTGAACTCTACTGTTCCACTTCAGGTTCATAGGTGGAGACTGCATGCACATCCTCATGACAAATATCTGATGCTCACTGACTTCAACATCATTTCTTTTTTCAAGAAGAGCAAAAGCATTCCCTCATTTCTCTTTCAGCATTTGATAATGGAAAGCTAGATACCTTGTGACCATGTACCACTATACTGATTCTAGCAACTATATTTCAGGAAAGTGGTCACTTCTCAATAGCACTTAGAAATTTCTAATAGAAACTCATCATTGTTGGGATGTTGGCTGTTTGCCCTTTGTCAGAGTTAACAGTAAGAAAATTTTGCTAATCATATTATATGTAGATGTATCAAATCAATACGTTATACCTTAAACTTACACAGTTATATGTCAATTATTGCTCAATTAAAAAAATAAAAAATAACATGTAGTTCGTTTTCAGAGGGAGCAAAAGATAATGGATGGACCAAAAAGTTGGCAACTTTCTTGTGAGAGTGGCAATGTCATCAATATATGTATGTGCTCATTCAATAGCTAGTAAGTGGCAGAGTCAGGATTCAAGTCTTACGTGTGAATGTGTGCTTAAACAAATCACTGCATTTCTTTGGGCCTGAGCTTTTTAACGTATAAAATGAAAGGCTTGTTTTAAATTTCAAAAGCCCATAAGGTCCTTCCATGGTCTGAAATTTTTCTAAATCAAAAAAAGGTACATTTAGTTTACTAATAGTTATGAACTTTTTTTTTTTTACAAGCAAACCAATATGCTTACTAACATGGTATATGATATCTAGCAGCCTCTAACTGGAACTCAATATTTTAATGGCTCACTTACATATTAAAATTCAGAAGACCTTAAAAAATCCATATTTCTATTATAACATCAAAATGAGATGGATATGTATTGGCATGAGTTCAAGCCATCATCCAAAAATGAATTCCTCCTAGCTGCCTAGTTTACTAAACTCCAGAAATGAGTTCTATAGAACTCCTGCTATATAACATGTTTTTCCATATTATCAGGTGCCTTCTAAGTGAGATTATCAATGTTAGAATTTCATTTGGCCTATAATAATATCCATTTCATACATCTACACCACGACAATTTGTATTTTCATCATGGGTGGTATAGTGGTGGTAAGAACATTGGGGGTAGACAAGAATCATTGACATTTTTTGTATTTATTAGAGTTTGAAATAGAAAAGAACTTCAACACACATAGGTGACGAATGTAGTTTTGCATTCCAAATATTACATTCTTTTGCATATCTCACATTTCAAAGAATAAAGTCCATTGACCTTTGAGGAAACAAAAGGCTAAAAGATCTAAGCACATTGTGTTCCAAGCCAGTATTTTCATTACATTTTCTTACTGGCTGAATCAGTCATGTCATCACTTGCTAAATTACAAATAGCATGGGCAGTACAGTGACATTTCAAGTTATTCTTCATGTGGATGATTGCCGAAGTCTTATTTATGACCCACGGACATTTTAGTCAGCCTGCTCCCCTTTTCTAAATTTTGGAATTGAATGTTTACTTAACATAAATTGTGATGTAGGGAAAGCTGGGATGGCTCAGCGGGCTAAGCGCTCGCTTTGAAGCCTGGGGTACCAAGGATCGAATCATGGCCCCGGTCCACGCGGACCCACATGCTGAACTGGGAAGTGCCCCCAGTTCAGTTCTTTCCGGGACCTATGTGGGAGGCTCCCAGCCCAGTTCCTGCCCTGCGCAGCCCTGTGCCCACCTGTGGAGTGAAACTATATGGAAAACTAATATCAACTCAGGAGACTGCTCTGGGCCCTCCCCCTTCTCTCTGTCTCTCTGTCTCTGTTTCTCTCTGTCAAAAATCAATAAAATAATTATTAAAAAAAAATTGTGATGTAATATGTGTGGTTATTTGTAAGACAGCTGTATGATAAATGTATCATTAACTTAAAATGATTGAGAAAGACAAATTAGGGAGAAGTATGAATTATGAACTGTTTGTAATAAAACCAATTATTTACTTCAAAAATATAGATTAACTTTAGGTCCAGGAAATAATGCCAAAAAATGGATCCTTTGGAGTTGTCATATTTTAATGAACACATAAGAATGATTTGTACATATGACATCAATTCCAATGTAATAAATGTTTTCAAAGGCTTATTTTATGTAGCTTAAGTATTTATGCTAGCAGTTTGTTTAAGAACCTAGCTTTTAATATCATCAAAAGTATAAACAACGTAGACCTTCACTGAGGGTCCCAATTTCTAAAGTGGTATGTCTAAGTTAGAATTCAAATATAATTCATATTTATTTCCCAGCTTATTGGGTTCTTGATATTCCCCTCTCCCCAACCTCACACCATTTTCCCAGTATTT
Source organism: Craseonycteris thonglongyai (assembly GCA_004027555.1). Classification (NCBI taxonomy): domain Eukaryota; kingdom Metazoa; phylum Chordata; class Mammalia; order Chiroptera; family Craseonycteridae; genus Craseonycteris; species Craseonycteris thonglongyai. Next base: position 49,130 of record PVKE010003380.1, on the reverse strand, counting down.
TCTACTCCAAAGAATGGCATCATTCATTCCTTATTTAATTCATTAATCAAAAATTTTGAGAGTCAGTCATTGTATAACCAAAACCTGGGTTTTACCCTTGACATTTCCTTCTCCCTCAACTCTATTTTGAGAACAAGAGACCTTGAACTCTAGAAGCAACAGTATGCCTGCATCCAGGCCCTACTGTTCATTTGGTCAAAAGATTTGGCTATGAAAGGATAAGCCTTTTTAGTTCTCTGGACTTTACATAGACCAAATAAAGGTTAAGCTCAGTTTAACACCCAGAATAAGAGAAATGGAAGCACATGACAGTAATGGTGATGCAGGGATAATACCATTGCTTCATGTTCCATCACAACAGTGAACACAAAATGGATGATCTTCCGGTGGTATATAGGTAGGGAGAAAAAGCCACGCACACGTGCGTGCACACATACACGCCACTTGTTTGTGGATATTTTTATCTTCCTGCTTCAGCATATGACAGACCACCTCAATGTTGGCAGATGTGAAAGCCTCAAAGAAATAAATCATATTACTTTGGGTCAGCTTTATTATCCAGTCCTCTCTGTCTCAGTAAAAACTCTTTAGGAATATATTCATTAAAGTGTATATTTTAAATACTGGGCATATTTATCACCAAGGTACTTAAAGTTTAGTATTATATATTCTATATGCAAACACTAAGTGGGAGTTTTTCTGTTCTGTTTAACTGTCATCCGTCTATCTCCTACCAATATCTGACAGGTAGTATTTGCTCAGTAAATATTTGTAGAATGAACATGTCCTCATTTACAGATATAATAGAATGATCACCATCATAAAGCAGTTTGTCAGGGACAGAAAGCCAAGCAAAGACACTTGAGGATGCCTCTCATTTGCCTGTTACAGTCCCTGCCCTGGTTTGTTTTAGGTTATCTATGACCTTTCTTTCTAAGTTCTTACCTGAACATAATGGTATCCCTAGGCATTTACAGTCTCTTCTGACATATGTCACTTGATGACTTTGATTTAAAGGTGTCTGGCTGACAAATCCACTCTCATTCTTGAAAACCACTGGCAAATGTTGAGGTTGATTGAGCCACTATTTTGGCAGTTGGCAGGATGGCTTTGTTTAAAGTGTTAAGTGTATTTAAGAAGTTATTTAGGATCTCTGAGGATCGACAGTAGTCATGAAGATGCTCTACTTGCCCAATATTAAATCAGTTTTATATCATGCATTTTAAGCAAAAGATCTTCAATGTCTGAACCCTAACCACAGACAAATCCTGTCATTTTGTTTTTCTAAGAGAAGACTAATAACAATATTTATTTAGAAAAAATCCTCAGTATATAAGCTCTTTATATCTATCTTACCACACTCTTTATCCCAACCAAAATTAGATCAACACAAAGCAAACAAAAAACCCCTTGGACTCTGTTATCTCTTGGTTATTCATAATATAACATTAGTGGGACTGATTATAACAATGAACAATGATTGCTGTTACTTTGGGGGTTGTGTTTTAAGTAGATGCAACAGAATAAATGCTAATCCTTGGTTCATGACAAAGTCTTAGCATAGGTTTATGTATACCTTCCTCCCTTCCTTCCTTCTCACTAAACACCTACACACCCACTATCTAAAACAAAAGGTAGACTTTGATAATAAGAACTTACATCTAACCACATTGTCTCCACCATTACTTCATCCTTCCCTTCCCCACACTGGAAGTAACTACGGTACGTATCATTCCAACGTATGTGAGACATTTTCTTGCTTTCCTTTTTATGTAGTTTTGTTGAAAACATGCATTCCAGAAGTATGTTGATTTTAGTTGTTTTTATCTTTATAATAGTGTCATCATGTTCAGCGTAACTATAGTGCTAAGATCCATTTGTATTGTAAAGCTGAGGTGACTTGGATTCTCATTTCCCAAAGAAGGAGATGTTTCTAGATGAAGAACAAAAGCACTCATCAATCAGTAAAGCAGCATCCTCCAAAATGTATGGAAGCCAAGGCAAACATTTCAACCATGTCTGCCCTTAAATCGATATATGTTACTACATAACGACCCATAACAAATACATTTGGTCAAGCAACTATATTGTCATAGATACACGTAAAATACAAAGACAGGAAGCACATACGGCATTTGTTTACTTTGCAAGCACCAAAGCCATCATCAGAGCCACCCTCTGTGGTTCCACTAATTTCTTGTCCATCCTGGTTCTGAGGGCTTAGTCTCAAGAGGAAGAATGAGCCATCAGATGGATGAGTCATGTTTTAGTTCTAATCACAGGAACATTAAAAAATGAAGTCATCTCAAATGCATGAACTTTATAAGAAGTAAATTACTTCATATACAATTGGCAAAAGACAAAGTAGCTATTTTGAGTTCTTTCTACCTTCCATGATGCCTGCTGCCGTCTCTCTCTCCCCAGTGCTTTTCTGGCCACGCGAATAGAAAAGGGAAGAGGGAAGAAACATGTGGTCTTCACAACCTTCAAATCATGAAGGTAAGGGGGAAAAGGCCCTACAATAGTAATATTTTGAAAGGGTGTAGTTTCAAGACAGTTTAACATTATCTTTATTATTGCCTTTATGTACTGTATTTTAAATTTTGAATTAGAAATTACTTTGGGATTTCCAAATTTTAGCTACCGGTATGTTTGTATCTATCTCTATGTGTGCACGATGTACATCTCTCTCCTTTATTTTTCTCCACGTAGATTTTTCAATATATATCAACACTTAAAAGTTAGAGTTGATTATGTATAAATTTGAATTCCCTTCTTTTGTATGTCAAATATTTCAATGAAGTTCTTCCTATAAACCAAAACTCTTGTTTTTTTTGTTAGTTTGTTTTTAAATAAAAGGAAACCAAATTTACTATAAAGGAACCTACATTTTCCTGAAACTAAATGTCAGGTTTCAAAGAAACACTAATTTTTTGGAATAGGGTAGGACTGCTTATTGTTGACATTTCCTCCAGTTTCTCAAATGTTTGTGATGCATTTTTATTACTTTTTAAGTGAAATGAAAATAAGCATACAAGTAATTCATAACATACCCACACACCTATGTTTAAAAATATATATACTTCTGACATGACAGTAAAATCAATATACTATTCCCTATAATGAACTTCCTGGCTCCCTTAATATCTTTGATTACCTCAGAATCCTGTCTTCCCTTATTAGAAAAACACTCACTTACTTTTCAAAGTTTGGTTTATGCTTTTCATATCTCCCCTCCCCAACCCAATCTCCCACATCTTTGCATATTCCTATACTTTAGCATATGTGCCATTCATCTGACATTCAATCATAACTTCACTTGCAGCATTCGGCGATGACTGCTATTTTATTTAACTTTTTATCTGCATTGCCTTTCTAGCTAGCTAGAGTAAATTGAGCGTAGAGACAATGTCACAAAGTTTTTTGGCCTCGGTTTCCTCCTCTATAAAATTAAGGGAACCAGAGCTCTAGTTTTGTTAACTCTAGCATGCTACTATGATTCTTGTTCCTAGGGCTGAAAGTCACCATTACGATCTCAGCTTTGCTTTCACAAAACTTTCCCTAATCCAGAGATCTTAACATCTAAACTAGGAGATATAACAGAGTGCTCCCTCAGCCCAGAGGCCTGTTGGCTGTGGATGTCTCATTGCTTCTCATCTTGAGAATAAAACAACATTATGTTAGTGGCCAGATGAAATAAAGTGTTCAAACTTATTACTTATGTCTTTTTCTATTAAATAAACAAAGTAATTTTTCTGTTGCTGATTGAGTGTGTCTGCATTCTTGTTTTATATTTGATTTACATTTACTCTAAATTTTCAAGATGGATTAAATGTGCTTTCCCTCTATTTACCACTTAAGTCCTTTTCTGCATGATGGCATAATGCCTGTATTTGTAGTTTCCAGTCCTGATGTGTTTTTGTCTGTTTCCTGTGAGACATATACAACTGCTTTCATGCTGTAGGAGCACCTGTTTTACCATTTAGAGAACTTGAGTCATGTGTCAGTGGAGACTGTTAATGGCAAAGCTGGCACTCAACAGTCGGCTGCCCACACTGGGAGGCGAGTGGGTAGGCTGCCAGTGGAGATATGGGAGACCCTTATGCCCAATGAAGCTTTGAAAAACCAAGCTCCTCAGGTAAATACTGATGGGCCCGAAGAGACGCAAAGCTGAGTCAGAGCTCTATTGGTACATTGCAAATAAAAACATCCAAGACATAACAAGGATCCAACTGCAGTAAACTCTCCATTTACCAACACTCAAAAAATTTTTGCCGGTTCTTTGGCATTTTTTGCTGGTTAATTGAGAAATTTTTTTTTGCTGGTTGCTTGAGAGTGCCAGTTGCTTGAGTTCTGGTCAATGGAGAGTCTACTTACATTTTTTGGGCGTCTACCAATTTCCATGGGTGCCAGTTAACTGACAATCTACTGTAATTAGATAGTTGGAATTATTTTAAAACCAATGTAATGCTGTCTACAATTAAACAGGATAGAATTGTGTCACAGATCTAGACAACCTCTTTAGAGTACAGATATTTTGTGTCTCAAGTTCAACTAGAGCATGTGTACGACTTTATGGGTCTAATCAGTGTTGTTTCAAATGGCCTCTTGCTGTACAGCATCATCCAAGTGAGTCCTAAGGATCACAGTGCCTCCTAAAATTGGGGAGCAGGGAAGAACGTCTCAGGCATCCTACCACCCTTGTTCCATGTTTTTACCTCCCATCATCTTTTCACATTATTGTTTCTTTCATCATAATCGGATCTACACTCCTCCCAAACAAAATTCCCACACTTATGTTGGGATGTACGCAATCATACTGGAGGCAGTCACAGAGTAATAGATAAGATGTGTTTGAAAGAGGAGCTATATAACCAACACTACAGTTATTTGAAGGTTCCTAAATCTACTTCTCAAGCCTAACCTGTCCTCGGGATACCACACTTGGAATATCAACTGCCTATTCATCATTGTGTTTACTTGGATTTCCACCAGGAACATCAATCTGACTTCCCATTCCACCTCACCACTCATCTGCTTCTCCTACAGCATCTCACTTCTCTGTAAATAACATCATCATTTTAGTTGCCCATACAGAAAGCAGTGACATCATATTTAACTCATATTTCTTATATCCCCTACGCTCATTTACCACCATCTTATACTTCTATCTAAGTGTGAACTATTTCAGTAGGCTTATGATTGGCCTTTTTTCATCCATTTATATCACTGGCATCCTGCTGTTCCCAAAGTACACTAAGAATGATGTCTCCAAAATCTGAGAGCGATCACTCATTCTCCTACTCAATACCCGTCAATAGCCTCCCACCTCCCAGCCTCACTACATTTGGCCTTTAGGACCCTCCACATCCTGGGCCCGCACCGTGTCCTTGGCTGCACTGCTACCACTCTCCCTCATTGTTCACTCCGCTCCAGGCTCACCGACCCCCTCAGTGGTCCTTGGACATTTGTAGCTCAGAGGACCCCAGAGTCTTTGCCTCTGCCTGGAAACACTTCATACAGTCCCAGCAGTCTCCTTTAGCTCTTTAAGGCAATCCAGAAATGACACCTATCAGAGAGACCTTTCCCACCCACCCCATATAAAATGCCTTCCTTCCTACTCCCTTTACCCTTAACATTTTTTTTTTCTTTCAGAGCATTTTTTACTGCCTCTTATCTTACATGTTTGCTTATTATCTCTTTCCCACCATGAGAATGTAAGCTCCGAAGACCAGGGACCATTGTGAGGAGAATGTGATTCAGAGACAGGAAATTCAGTCATGGGGTAGAGCCTACGGAGAGGTTCCACCTATACTCTGGCATCCTGTGGGACCAACAGGGTACTTAGAGAACGGGATGAGTATTACAAACTGCTGAAGCCAATCTTCTATTTTTCTTTAGGGACTGCAAAGAGATAGTCCATTGTAGCAACTTGTCCACTTAGGCAGCTGTGGGAAGTACTGCTGTTGTGGACCAGAGTGCAAGAGAAAGTCAAAGAGTGCAACAAGTCAGTGCTTTATAATTTGACCAACAGAAACTATAATCATTATTATTGTTAATTGCTCCAATGTCATTATATTGCAGCACTGCGTAAATTAATATCTCCCTATGGTAATTCTGAACACCATCATTTGTCTCTTGTTTTCTTCTCGTGTGAAGCTTGACAAACAATCTTGATTTAACTTTGTATTCTGATCATGGACATTGATTCCAAACAATGTTGACACAACACAGTGAATTTTAGAATCACCACCATTACTCCTGATCTTAACTTTCAATTTTGTAAATGGTATCAGAATAGTTATCACCTACCCTAAATATTACATAATAAAAAAATTACTTTCTTTGGTTTTTTTTTAAGATTTATTTTATTGATTTTTGACAGAGAGAAACAGAGACAGAGAGGGAGACAGAGAGACGGGGAAGGGCCCAGAGTAGTCTCCATAGTTGACATTAGTTTTCCATATAGTTTCACTCCACAGGTGGGCACAGGGCTGCACAGGGCAGGAACTGGGCCAGGAGCCTCCCGCATAGGCCCCAGCAAGAACTGAACTGGGGGCACACCCCAGTTCAGCATGTGGGTCCACATGGGCTGGGGCCAGGATTCGATCCTCTGTCCCCGGGGTTTCAAAGCAAGCGCTTAACCCGCTGAGCCATTCCAGCTTTCCCTAAAATTACTTTCTTGATGATAACAACCCTCATAATTTACATGCATAAATATGGATGATTTCCTATGTTATATTTAATTTTCTTGAGTTTTGGTAATATGAATGATGGGGTATTGTCTTAAAAAGAAAATAACACATTTGCATTTTAACAGGTTGCCTTCTATTTCTTTCCAAAGGAATAACCTGAATACTGGAAGGAATGAGCAGGTTGAAGTGCTAATGATATTTTTCAATGATGTCTCACAGTGTGTCTCAAAGTATACCACTGGTCCCCAGTTAGCCCTTGGACTCTGTACTTGATCTTCACTTGAATTTCATAAATACACTAAGCTAGCTTCATGTAAAAAAATAATGGCAGAATGCATGAACTTAATATTTAACCATTTTTATTTGTTTGTTTTAGGCTGTCTTTTCATCTGAACACAGAACTTATAATCTAAAATTTGTACAGAAATATTTTATAGCAACAATAAGTAATAGCATCTTATTACCTGTGTATTTTAAATCATTTTAAACTTTCACTGAAGTCATGTTCAGAACACATGATTCTATGAAAAAATAAGGAATGATGTTTTTGGACCACAAATTAAAGGCTCATAAATGATTGTTTAAAAATATATCTTCTGTATAGTGGCATTTTCCACAATAGGTTTTAGAAAATAGCAAGATTTTCTAGGGATGTTGGGATGGCTCAGCAGGTTAAGCGCCCACTTTGTGGCCACAGGTTCAGGGAATCGAGTCCTCGTCGTGGCCCCAGGCCATGTGGACCCACATGCTGAACTGGGTGTGCTTCTCTTGTGGGAGGCCCTCAGTTCGGTTCCTGTCCGGGATGGGCTTCCCATGCAGAAGGCTCTCAGCCAGGTTCCCACCCTGCATGGCCCCACATCCACCTGTGTGGAATGAAACTATATGGAAAACTGATGATGTACAACTATGGAGACTGCTCTAGGCCCTCCCCTCTTCTCCCTGTCTCTCTGTCCCTCTCTGTCAAACAAAAATAAATTTAAAAAAGAGATTTCCTAGCTCAGATACATGAATTTGTTTGTAAATAAAAACAAATTTATTTTACTTAATCACTAGCTTTACAATAATTTTGGAAAGCACAACTTGTCTAAACTGAGAGCAATATTAGTAAAAGGAGGTGTTATTAATATTTATGCTGATTTAACAGGAATAAAGTGGGATTATCCCAAGCATTAAGGCAAAAAAGGATGACTTAGCGAAACTGACTGGATAGTAATATTAATTTAGTTCTAGCAATTTATAGCTTTTTTATCCAAGAAATACTCTTGTACTTCAAGAAAAAGATAATAAAGTTTAGAAAAGGCATATAACAAGGTCAAAGGAACAGATGTAAAGTGAAATAACATAACTTTTCAGATTGAAGAAGAAATAAATTAATTTTGCCAAGAATAATTAAGGCTGGATAAAGATGGAATTAAAATTTTAAAATTAGAAAAAGCATTGGTAAAATCAACTCTACATTTTTCCTAAGCCTTAACTTACCCAGAATTGAAAGATACTCCATTGAACTTTAAAATAAACTTTTTTTTTTATCAAAGTAGATTAAAAAATATTTTATGTAGTGAGTAGAAAATTTATAAAAGAAAGCGTAGACAGAATCAAAATCGTTTAGAAATATGGATGAGTGACAGCTTCATTCATGGTTCCCTTTCTTGGCTATAAATGGCTTTAAGACAGAGATCATAAATAATAAAATGAAAAATACTACCTGCTCAATAGATAAATAATACATACCTAATGCTCAGAAAAGTCTGTGGGGGTATATAACAGAATATTTTTAAAAGAAGGCTATTTATGCTCACTCCATAATGTCTTGTAATGTTGCTACTAGAGGGCATGGGGCAAACCTAGAGCCTATTACATTTCTTTCATCTATTCAGAATGAGAAGATTTTCTATATCTCAACCACACAGCAAGAGACATAGAAGAAAGCAATCCTCTCCCTCTTTCTAATAAATTGAAATAGATACAATTTTTATATCATCACAGGATTTCATAGAAAAAGTATTTCAGAACTAATGTTTATGATCGGAATTATGAGGAATTTTCAGGAACTGTAGCATCACCCTCTGCCTCAGTTTCCAGAGATACGCTAGTGGTGTATGGTAATGCCTCTTTTTATAAACTAATTTTGTAAGGAATATACTAAGTCTTGGTGTGAAGAGACAAAATGCATTCTCCTGAGTATCATCAGTTACCAAGTGGTGGTACTCGTACCTCAGGGGGTAACATGCTGAGCTGTTCAGGGGTATGCTAAAATAATCATTATTAACAAATATTGTAAAATTAAATCTGTAGTTTGTACTTTTAGTTAGTACTTTTTCTTTCCTAACTTATTACCTCATTTCCACTATTTTACATTAAAATAGGCAATGAACAAAAAGTGTTAGTGTTTAAAAACATGTTTTAAAAAACAAGCAGTACTATTGATAGAAATGGGTTTAAAAGGGGCATACAAGTGGGAAAAGGTGAGGGAGGAACCACTGTCGTAGCGTCACATTTGTTTCTTGAATGCACAGGTGGCTGAATAAAATTGGTGTTTGCACCTTCACTTTGTGCATCAAAGCTCTGAGAGCAGCAGTTTCCTGAGCCTAGCTAGGAGCTGTGTTTGATTGATTGGGCTCATGGGCGTGCGGACTATGGGGGCAGGCTGATAAGAGGCCCATTGGGAGAAAACATCAGAGGAGGCAAGGATGCTGTAAGGCAGTCCTGGCCTATGAGACACATGTCCCTTTGTATGAGAGAGTGAGGAAAAGGCTTCAACAAAGGGAAACCACAGAACAGCACAAGGATTTGGATTCCTAGTGATATTTAATTGCAATTGGATCATAAAACTCCAGTCTTTTTTGCATAAAACTGCCCATGCTTTGAATATGTTCACATGCATTCTTCTGTCAACATTGTTAAAAACAGGGTTATTGTATTTGCAGGATACTGAAGAAAGTTAATGGCTAGTGCAAGAGCTCTGCTGGCTTCAAAGTCTGAAGTTCTATGCATTCAGACTCAACCACACCAATCCCCTGCCAGTAATCCTCAGTGAGTTGTTAGGAGATGACCGGTTTATGTTTTCCTTTGATTATAGGGCATAACCACCCTACTGTCAAAATGCCAAAAGGAAAATGAAAGGCAGTGATTGCTCAAGAATCATTGTTTTACTGTTATTTGCAGTGAGGTATTGAAACCTGGGTTGTTTTGCATGAAGAGGGGAGATGAAGGGAGCCATGAAGATCTATGTAGCAGAATTATAAGAATTGTTATCTGAGCAAGGCCAGTATTTCTCCAGTTGTGGTTGGCAAGTGACCTACGTTTAATACATATTATTTGTTTAATTAAATCAAATTATATTTCTCAGGAATTTTTCAAAGAATAGTATTATGCGCAGATATGGTGGGTGGCTTATGGTTTAAAATAAGTGTTTACTCATGCATGTAGGGAGCCTAGCATGGGTCAAAAAAAATAAAGTGCCACAAACTGAGGCATGCAATTAGCTCAATACGCCAAATTGAGATCAAATAAAAGAACAGCAGATTGTAACTCTTCTGGCTCCAATATGAGGGTTCATGTCACTATGCCACCCTGTCTCCTATACATACATTTATGAAATGCATAATTATTTTCATGATAGCTAGCATAGTGTAGTGACTAAAAGTGAGAACCTAGGGTTAAATAATAACTCTTCCCGCTTATAAGCTATGTGATTTGGCATTACTTACATGCTCTGTGCCTCAGTTTCCACTTTAAAATGGGAAAAATAATAGTACATACCTCATAGGATTAATGTGAAGAATTAATGTAATTACAATGAAATAATATATGTAAAATACTTCAAAAATTATATGCTTAAGAAAGTACCTGGCGCGCACACACACACACACACACACACAAAATGATTAAAGAAGTATAATCTATTATCACTATGATATTTAGCATTCTTAGTACCCTGAATACAGCTCATCCCCACCCAAGAGTTTGAATGAGGATCAGGAGTATAAAAGTTCACAAAGTTGGAAAGCCACACGTTTAAATAGTACAGACCCACTAAAGTAGTAAAAGTTCAAGGAAACAAAGAGGGTTTTTTTAATCTGCCTTGTTAGCTGTTAACTACCTTATTCTCAATAATTTAGTGTTTATGTGCTTCAGGCTCTACCTAAGGCTGGCTACATATTAAGCAGATAGATCCTATGCATAAGGACATCTACGTGAATTCCACTTAAAAAGTTACGTTGTCCTGAATGTCAAACAACAGATAATGTAATTCTCTTGGATTTGGGTATTCCAGGTCACTACCTGGGTTTTAAAAAAATCTTTTCTACCTTTGTGGATTTCCATTTCATGTGCAAATGAGAGAGTTGGAACATTTAGACAATGCTTTCTTAATGTGTATATTTTTGTAAATCTATTCTCTATGTTTATAAGAGCAACTGTGTGCTATAATTTCCTTTGCAGGTTAGCTCTAAACCGATCTGTCATGTGGAAATTCAAAATTATAAGTCAGAACAGTTAGATGATTTAGTTTTGCTCTATAAATGAATCTTATTCTCTACAACTGAATTATCAGATTCCATTAAATAGCAAGTATTCCCAATAGAATATGGTTTTCAAAAAAAAGAAAGAAAAAACAAAACAAAACAGCTTGTCTGTTGTCTATTGTATAAAGAAAGGTATGAGCTAGTTATTAAATGGTGCATTTTTAAAAATACTCTGGCAAATTACTTTCTTAGAGAGGTTATGAAGACAAATGAAAAGGGGGAATTCAGTCTTTCTGGTTTGGAGAAGCAGCAGGTGTGAGTCACAGCCCCCATACTAAAGCGAGAAGGCTCTTTGGAGAACGATGTAAACAGACTTGTCAGTCTGATTTTTATAGAGACTCACAAAGCAGCATGAACTGTACACTTTAATTAATTATTAAATGTGATCCAGGCTAGGGCAGTATATGCTAACACAATTCAGATACGTTTTTCTCTCCAGCATTTGGTTATCAGTTTTGTGGTAGAGTAACAGTTATAAGGATCAGTTTCTGCAACTCCATCCCTCAACCTACTTTTTTATTGTAAATAAACCAGATGAGGGTGAAAAAAAAAAGGCAAAGGGAGAAAGTGCCATGTTTCAAGAACATTTGTCTTGATATTTTAGTGACAAGCTATTCTAATTAATTATATTTGGCTCTGACTAGCTTAGCAGAAGGTGTTAATTTTTAGCTGCAAATACATAGCACTTGACAAGGTGAGAAATCCTCCTTTGATGTTGAAATCATTCAAGATGCATTTCTAACCTATGTTTTGAAAATGAAAGCCCTAGTAATATGTGATAAGAAAACTCTTTTGTCATAGATAACTGAGTTCTACAGTAGGAAATGGTAGTAGCATGGTTACTACTCATGGCAGAGACAACTATAATACTTGTCCCCTCCTTCTGGCTCTGTCCTTCTTACTTTATAATAGAAGTCATAGCTGAGCACCTAGCTGTAGCCAGGCTAAAGGCTGCATGTCTCACTTTCCCTTGCTTCGTGACTAAATTGTGGCCAGAGACTATCAGAGGAAATGATGCGTGCCCTGGCCTTGAAGAGAAGGGACATGTCTTCTGTTTTCCCTTTTTCTCCTTGCTGCAGGCTGGAATGCTCATACCAACCTGGTGTTAGGATCCCGATCACAGGAGGGAAGCTGAAGGTTGAGTGCTGAGGAGCAGAACCTTGATAAGTATGGTGAGACCCTGCACTACCAATTCATACTCCACATGAGCAGGCAATCCACATCTCTCTTGCTTAAGCTCTGTTATCTGGGATCTCTGTAACATGACTCAGCTTTTGTCCCAATTAATGAACTACCACAATTGGAATCAAGCAAGTTGAGTAATTTCATTCCATTTGTATTTATACATAGTTATAAGGAGCAAGTCTCCAGTTTTATTGTAAATTTTATTTTCCTTCTAACAGTCTGTCATATTGTGAGTAAAATATTGCCTAGTAAACACTCCTGGTAGCACTATAACCCCTGTACCTCTTTTGAAGATCTTGTTTTCTTCCTTCCTCCCTTTGTCCTTCCTTCTTTCCTTCATTCCTTCCTTCTTCCCTTCCTCCCTTCCTACTTTTCTCCCCTCCACTTTTCCTTGAATGCCTTACTTATTATTATCTCAATTGAACTGTAAATCCCTTAAGGACAAGACCTATATTCCATGTTCCACTGTGTTTTTATCCCAACGTCACTCCAATAAATTTAACAATAGAAAGTTCTTAGTGAGCCTTTGTTTAAAAAATGCTGAAAAGACCTGCACAGAGCTGTATTAATGCTTAATATTACCATGTATTTAATCAAATGTCTGAAACAATTTTAAAATAAAATGCTTCAATTAAATATAAATTTAATTTCTAAGTTTCCAGAAAGACATTATTAATCACTAATAATAACAACACATGTAAAGAGAAATTTCGCTGGAGTTTTTAGTGATCCACTATCTCAAGAAACAGCCTTAGACACAACAAAGATAACAGGATACACGAGTATTTAATATGATTTTTTTTTTAATCCATAAAGCCTTCACATATAAAGACTTCAAACCCAATGTTTATTCCCTTAACGATCATTGCTAGTAAAAATTATCTGAAGGTTAAAAGAGCTCAAAACCATAGAAGACAAAATAGCCATGGAATGTCTTACAGGAAATAAAATGATTAATTATGAGGTTTAGAAAATAAATTAAAAAGATACCTTAAATTCTTCATTTTTCCTGAATTCTTCATTTTTCTTGAGTTGATATTACAACAGTGGATTCTGACTATTCACATATAATGCAAATATTTTTTACAAGTGAGAGGGCTGCTGCTATCCATGATAAACCAGGCTGTGCTTCCTCTTGTACATAATGCAGGGTGTATAATGCATTGACTTTGCACTTCCTCTTGTACATAATGCAGGGTATATAATGCATTAATTTTGCAGTGCAGAAATTTGGACAATGTTAAGATTTCTAGACATTTTCTAAAAAAACTTCAGAAACAGATTTCAGCTCCCAAAGACTCCCATGTGTCTAAGAGGGTGGGCCTACTCCACCTTCCTAATTGACCTTATAGGAAAACTGTATGCAGCCAAATAAACATTTTATTGTTTTTTGATTTTTCAAAACTGAATTTTTTACAGATATTTACATTATTATCCCAAAGAATAAATTGCTATTTTTTTATTTTTTTATTTTTTTACATGGAGGAATTGATAAATCTATCCCTTGGACAAAGGTAGTGTCAGATGAGGAAAATCAAACCAGGACTTAAAAGCTTAGAGTCTAAAATTTGCTAAGAGCACAGAACTTAAATGTTCTCTCTCTCTCTCTCTCTCTCTCTCTCTCTCTCTCTCTCTGTCACACACATGCATATACACACAGAAAGGTAAATATATGAGGTGATGGATGTGTTAACTCTATGGAGGAAATCCTTTTACAATGTATACATATATTAAATCATCAAATTGTATGAATTTGTCAATTATATCTCAGTAAGAATTTTTTTTTAAGCTTAGAACCTAGACCTAACTACAACACCTAATTATCCAGGTGGCCACGAGCATGTCACTGCGTCTCCTGGGTTTCAATTTTTTCACCTTTGCAGTGGGCATGATGCTAAAGTCCTGATCTATCTATCTCATAATCAGAGGTTATTATGACAAAGTACAGTGAACAAAAATTAAAGGACAATGAAAATTAACTTCCTAATTCCTCCTTTTGTGCCCCTAACTCAGCCCTTTACATGTGATAGAGATGTTTGATTTGTTATTGATTTGTAAACAAGATCACCATGGTGACTGAATCTGTGCACAAAGTTTCTGCAAGAATAACAGAACAGGTAGCAGTGGACTTTTTGAAGCTGGTATAAGCATCCTTTTCAGAGCTGTCTGTGAACATCTTGCCCTCCCTTGTTTTGTCACATTTAATTACAATTTTGACCCAGATGCAAAATGCAAATGGAGTTGGGAATCACACACTATGGAGAAAGAATAATTTTTGGGGTGTAAACAGAAGATGAACCCTAGGCGACAGTTTCAGAGAAAACAAATATTTTACTGTAAAGTGAAAAAAGAAAATACCCAGAACTTTCTGCAGAGTAAAATGGTTTCTGTTTTAACAAGCAGATTGAAAAGAAGAGGAAAATAAGAGCTGTTTTAGGAGACTCAATCAATCCCCTGTGGAAGGGCACTGATCCAGAGTACTGAGGTCTTCCTCTCAGAAATTAAAGACTCTTGTTCCTTATAATTAGGCTCTGTATTGCTCAACTTCCAAATAATTTAGAGAAAACTATCATGCAAGATTATAATTTTTCTCCAAAACAACCTTCGCAATGTGCAGCAAAATGTAGTAAGGAAGAAAACTGAGAAGTTCTTTAGATTATAGCTAAAACAATAATTTAAGACGCAAGTCATGATATAAATGAACCTCACTGATGCCTGTTCAAAGGTTGTGAGTTCTCCAAGGTGTTAGAACCAACTGCACTTCAGAATGATTCAGAAAATGTTTTGTCACTGAGCTCAGAAAGGGGAATAAAACACCTATGATCATTAGCTTTATCTACTTATACAGAGAATGGTGTATGTGTGTGTGTGGTACTTTCTAAGATTTTTTTTTTTTTAAGTGAAAAATATCCATGAAATTCCAATAACACAGGAGGTTCCCAATTCTGAATCTGTTTCTGGCATCTGATTGGTCATAAAAAGAATCAGGAATAGGTCATTAATTATTCTGGGACAGAATTATGAGAAGGTTGTTGAAAGCATAGGACTTGAAGAGAACAATGTTTATTTCCTTCATCCTTATTTTTGGTCTAAGACTTTATCACCTTTTCCTATTTAATTAAAGTTTAAAGCATTGATATTAAATGTCTATTTACCAAAAACATCTGAGTTTTTCTTAACACTCCTCTTAGGTTATCCAAACCCTACCTAAAATGAGCACCCAAAGTGCCAGAAAAAATAACCAGTTTTCTAAGATTCAGTATAATTTTATTTTATTTAATAGCTGAAGTGGACCAGAGTTGAATTTGCATCATCAAAGGGGAAAGAAGGAAAACATCTGAGAAGTTAATCCATCCCAGAGCCACTTAAAGCTGGACCATATTTGGGGCACACCTTTGGCCATAAAGGTAAGCACCTGAAATAACAGATGCCTTCTTGTATAGCATAGCAACAGCTTCACTGAAAACAAAGAGAAAAGGGCTCTTCTGCTCCATCTCCCTCAATAACTTTGAAAAACAATCTTATATTTTTGGAAAATAAGTACTACTTTAGTTTAAATTAGGGAACACATAGAACAGAGTATGTTTTAATAAGCTTAAATGTAAGCACTGTATATTAACAGCAATCAATTTCTATGAGAATCACCAGAAAATAACTAAAAGGCTTTAAGGCAGCAGTCCCCAACCGTTTTGGCACCCGAGACTGGTTTTGTGGGAGACAAGTTTTCCACGGAGAGGGATGGGGGGCGGTGGGGAGGTGGGCGGTTTCAGGATGATTCAAGCGCATTACATTTATTGTGCATGCACTTTATTTCTATTACTTTTACATTGCAGTATAAAATGAAATAATTATATAACCATAAAGGAGAATCAGTGGGGGCCCTGACCTTGTTTTCCTACAGCTAGTTAGTCCCCTCTGAGGGAAAGAGGTGCAGATGGGCTGGCTACTAATGGACTAAAATAAGTATCCAATTCTGATGTAAAGCCTGCTACCAGAGGCAGCTGTACAATTGAAATACATCAACTCACTTGCCACTATACAGCCTGTCACCAGATGCAGCTTAATGGCCACTTGCCACTCACTTATAGGGTTTTGATGAGTGTGCAAGCAATTGATTGATTATGGTCTCTGTGTAGTCAAACTTCTCTGCTAACGTTAATCTGTATTTGCAGCTGCTCCCCAGCACTAGCATCCCCGCCTCAGCTCCACCTCAGATCATCAGGCATTAGATTCTCATAAAGATCATGCAACCTAATCCTCTCATGTACAGTTCACAATAGTGTTCACGCTCGTAAGAGGCTCTAATGCCACCACTGAGCTGACAGGAGGCGGAGTTCAGCAGGTCATGTGAGCAACAGGGAGAGGCTGTAAATACAGATGAAGCTTCCCTGGATTGCCCCTCACTCACCTCCTGCTGTGTGGTCTGGGTCCTAATAGGCCAGAGCAATAGAGGACTGTGGCCTAGGGGTTGGGACCACTGCTTTAAGAAAAGCCTGGAGGAAAAAATAAAGATCTAATACACTAATAGAAGGATATTCCATACCCAGGAAAAGCAGAGATGCTGACTTGCTTCAAAAACTACTGAGTTGGGGTGCCAGGATAGCTCAGAAGGTTGTGCTCTTGCCTTGCAATCACGAGGTCCAGGGTTTGATTTCTGACCCTGGTCCATGCAAACTGCATATGCTGAACTGCAGTGCAACTGCTAATCACCAGGGTGGCTCAGGAGGAAGGTTCTTGCCTCCTATGTAAGAGGCCCCTGTTCAGTTCCTGCCACGTGTAGCCCCACATCCAGCTGTGTGGAATGACACTATGTCACAACTAATGATGTGCAACTATGGAGACTGCTCTGGGCCCTCCCCACTTCTCTCTCTCTCTCCTCTCAAAAAACAATAAAATAAAAATCTTTAAAAAAAAACTGCTGAGTCATAATTATTCTATTGATTTCCTTAGAATAATTTCTAATATTTGTTATGGCATACTAAATATCGGGGCTCCAGGTATGGAGTAAATCTTATCCACACTGGAAATATTAGTTTTTGAAGTTTTATAATGCCTCCTTTTTAATTGTGCATCTTTACAGTTCAATTATCTCTGTGGAGTCAAGGAAGAAACAGTAAATAAAATTCATAGACACAGAGCAGGACACTGACCTTGCTTCAGTGAATGTCAAGGTCTTGGGTTCGTAAGGCATGGGGAGACAGCAATCGCAATATAATAACCTATAAACTCCATCAGCACTGCAGCTACAGGTTTTCAATCACTGAACTTAACTTTAAACGTGTTTTGGTATGTCATGTACACAAAGGGCAGACACCTAAGAAGTAACAATTTTCAGGGTTTTTAGCATCTACTACTCCAAATCATTTCACTCTTCTTTTCTGTATGTCAATTTCTTTAAAACTGGAGAGCAGGAAAGTTTTGAGAGTATAATATGTTAACCTCTCATTGTTTTAGCTTCCCAGTGGAGTTACCAATCCAAAGTGTTTGGTATTAAAAAGATCTTGGGGTTTTTTTTCTTTTCTTTTTTTAAGATTTATTTTTATTGTTTTTGACAAAGAGAGAGAGACACACACACAGAGACAGAGACAGAGAGAAGGGGGAGGGCCCAGAACAGCCCCCATAGTTGTACATCATTGGTTTTCCCACAGAGTTTTGTTCCACAGGTGGGCGCGGGGCTTCACAGCGCAGGAACTGGGCTGGGGTCTCTCCCCGGCGAGAACCAAACTGGCGGCACTCCCCAGTTCAGCATATGGGTCCACTTGGGCCGGGACCAGGATTCGATCCTCGGTCCCCAGGGCTGCAAAGTGAGCACTCAACCCACTGAGCCATCCCGACCTCCCCGATCCTGGGTTTCTTGAATTACACAGAGCCTCTTTGGATTTTTTGAGGATGCTTGAGTGTTTTAGAAATAAAAGACACTATAAATTTGATGATCTTTAGCTGTGCTGGGACAACTTGTGTGTGTTTTTATTGACTACTTGGGGTATTTTATGCACAGAGAGTGAAAAAAACAAACCAACAAAAGAATGAGCAGTTAATAATTTTCAGTTACCAGAAGGAGCTAATTATCCTTCAAGAGGAATTATTTTCTGGTGTATTTGCAAAACCAACTCTTCTATCAGTTTTCTACTGTGCCATCCCATGATCAGATTCAGTTTGTCTTTGAGATCTGAAATAGGTGTCCCTAACTTTACTTTCCTACCTTTTGTCAAAACCATTTACACCTTTACACTGCTGCCAAAGAGCTTACTAAAATCTAGCTCACTTATCTCTCTTTCCTTCCAAAACTTCTGGGGGTTCTCTGTCTTCTGAGGGGTCAACTTTTAACAGTATAGTATGACCTCAACACCATCCCCTGATCTGACTCCATTTACCTTCCTCAATTTCTTTTGCCACATCCCTTGACTTCAGCCATGTCTATTTGCTCTTCCTGAATCCACAGTGAATGTTAATGCTGTTTTCCCAGTCTGAACATAGAAATTCGTTAATCTTTTTATTTCCTAAAATCTCACCTATCCTTCAAAGCTTTCTTCTCCTTGAATTAATTAGTCTTTCTTTCGGTGCTTTTTAAAACACTCTTCATCTGTTCAAATTCTAAAACATGCAATTTATTTTCTCGTAGTCAATAATAGTCTTTGAAATCATGCATGTATTCCTCCCAGCCTTGAACATGAAGACTCTGAAGCTAGCTTGGTAACAGGTACAATGTTATTGACTGTAATTACTCTGTGTTCTTAAAACAGTTTCTTTGAACAATACTCGAATACTTATTTATTTCATGTCTGTCTGTTTCCCTCACTATAATATTTATGAGATCAAAGCTAATTTATTTCTCATGATTTATCTCTCATTGCATCTAGTTCAGCATCTTGCACGTGTTAAACATTCAGTACACTTCTAAGAAACGAATCACAAAGGACTGTATTGCCAGTTTATATTTCAATGGAGAGCTTTTTTTTTTTCTTTAAAGCAATTATAGTCAATTTTTGACTAGCCCCATAAAAAGATTTAGACATCCGTTTTTGAGGATTTCTCCTCTGAATATTCACAACCAACTTCAGCCTTTTGTGGGTCAGCAGCTACAAACCATTAGAGCCTGCTATAACTCAGTAGTTACAAAAGAGTGGGAATTATCCTGAAAAAAGCACCTCACTCCAGAGATTTTAGCTTGGAATAATCACCACTAGTGCTAGATATTCTAACTAATTTGTTTTCAAAAGAGAAGCTGCATTTGACAAAGCTTCTAAACATACGTTTCTGGTCCCTACCACATAAAACTATTCCAGAGGATCAAACAAAATATAGCCTCCTAACAGCTCCTAGCAGCTATTTCTTCCTTGAAGAAATTATTTAAGTTTCCAAGTCTCAATTTTCTCACATACAAATTTATGAATTACAATTTTGTAGTAAGAGCCCCAAGACATAATTATTAAAAATTTTGCTTTGTTCTTAGACATAGCATTGATCATTTAATATTATCTATTGTAGTCTTTATTAATAGTTTTTGGCTGTTGTTCACATAGTACTTGCAGCTACTGCTACTAATTTCAGGCTTATCATCTGCCATTTTAATTTTATTTTAGCAAATAAATTATCATAATAATTTTTTGATTGCCTTTGCTGTCTCTACCTCTCTCCTCTCCTCCCCCCCGCTTCCCCAATCTCTCTCAATCCCTCTCTCTTTCAATTCTGTGGTACAGTTGTTGCAATATTTTGAAAAGGACTGGTGACTTCACATTATCTATTAATAAATTCCAAACCAAGTGTAGCACAATAAGTTCCCAATCTAATTTTCAAGATGTTATTAAATATAATCTATTATTAAATATAATCTGTCCCCCTTCTCATATTCTATCCTGTAGTAAAACTGGACTTTTCGCTGCCTTTTTTTTTTTTTTGGTACTTTTAATATTTCAGCCTTCGAGTTTCATGAGCACATTTTTAAACTGGATGCCTATCGTGTGTCAGACATTGTTCTGGGTCTTAGGATTGCCAAGATAATCAAAGCAAGTTCCTGTCTTCCAGGAGCATATGACTGGTGTGGCAAGGCAGATATGACTTTGAGTCACACCTTTTGTGATCTGTTTCTTCCACTGGGATTACTCCCAATTATGTTTAAAAGTCACACCTATTCTTAGAGGCTCATCTCAAAGTAGCCCCCTATGCAAACAACATAAATTGCTCGCTCTCATTTAAACTAATATAGTTCCTCGTCCACACCATTTCTTCTTGTTTACTTTGTGTGTATGTTTTCTTGAGGGCAAGTTCTATAATTTATTCACTTTTGTGTTCTTCATTGTGCCTTATATATCATAGGCTTTCAGTACATACTTGCTGAACATTGACTGAATAATTAGGAGAATTTGACTTTATATAAAAAAATACCTAAAAATTTCATGGGTCTTATTTAAAAAAAAACCTATCCCAAAGATACTTAATCTAACAGAGCTTATTTCATAGGAGCTCAGTGCTACTTAAGCTGAAGCAATGACAGTTTTGTAAATCACATAGCAAAATTATACATATATATAATATTATATATTTACATATATAATATACATATACACATATACATACATACATATGTATTTGTTTTTAACTTAAATAAACTTAGCTTGAGTGAATAAAAAGATTGGTTGCTTATTTTCTTGTATTATATGCCCTATAATTATGTATGTACTAATATATTAGAAAATTGTGGAAACAGATGCCAGAAAAATAAAGACACAAATATAAAGATAAATATAGTATGGGAGCCTGGACATTGACCAGGGATTTCAGAAATAGAAGTAGTAGAAATGTGTCTGGGAGGAGGGTCTGTTTTTAGCACATTTGGACATGCATCTTTAAATATGAGACACATTTCTGGAAAGAACACAGGGTCCTGTGAGTGAAGTATTGGGTTGCCTTGCTTCATATTTACTTGAGGCTATTATAGAGATTCAACAGAAGCGTGAAGGGAAAGCAAAACCAAATGAGTTTGGTTTTGTGAGGCATTCCATTAAGTATGCTTCTAACAGATTTGGATCCTTGCACAGATGCGTCCACAAAAACAGCAGCATCTGGAAATACACACACATGTCCCTCTCTTCAACTTCATTGACATTATTTCCATGGTTACTGAATGAGTCATTCACTTCAATCAACACTGATCTGATAGAAATAGCTTCATCAAAGCAAATTCTCTTCCCCTTGCAAAAGTGGACAGATTATCAAGAAATGTCCAGAGTTTGCATTAATGGTTCTATTATTTATGTGATCACAATTACAACTAACTAAACGGGTGTCAGAGTCAGCATATTATGTTAATGGCTTACTATCAAAGTAATAATACTCACATGAAAGAGAAGTTAGGAGGATATAATAAATACACTAATTCTCTCTTTATTATACAGCACATTTGTCTGAAGCATTTTTAATGAGCCAATCTTATTTATTTCAATGCTTTTGATCTTTTTTAATTAATGAAAAAAATAACAATTTTGCAACTAGATTACTAAATTACACCTTTTATGAGATCATACCTACATTAAGAAAGTAAAGCATACAGAGATTCATTTTTTCACTAAGCTTCCTTAAATACATTTGTTCATTGGGACACAGGCCTTATAAACCATTTATTATGTAACAATAAAATTTGATTTCCAAATAATGTCCCATGATTAGCTTATTTTGATAAAACCAGGTTTAATACACATTTTAAAATAAAGCAAAAAAAAAAAAAGCTTATCCAGGAAAAAGAATTAAACACAAATAAAACCACCTCCATCACTGTTTTGAATTACTGCTTAATGTTTGTCCCTGAACCTTCTCCATTCAGATTTTACGCTTTCTTGATGACTAACTCTCATGGGAATGTAATTGGCTTTTAAGATTAAACCCATCCTGGTGGTATAATCTTTGACTAGAGGACCTGATAGTCAATAATATAAAAAACACTTGAAATATATAGGTCAGTTTCTCATAATTACTTTGATTTTTAATAAACCTATGGAGAATAACTTTTGTGGACATTATTAGAATGTTCAAAAAAAAATTTTTATTCCGAAAACAAAGTGCTTGCTTTTGGGGTCTGTGGATCTATCCTATCCAACCAGCCCAAAGACAGAACTCAGATAAGGTTGTTTCTTTCATTATGGAGAATAGAATGCAGCCAGGGACTGCATTCCCTCAAAAAGTCTACTGCGTGGTATGGTGGAAAGAATGTGGTCATGAATCAGTGCTTTCAAGCTCTGGTTCTAACATCTGTCAGCTAGGTAAACGTTTTCACCTGGCTATTGGTTGATAAGAGCCTTTGGGTTGCCAAAAAAAAAAAAAAAAATTGTATTCATGGATGGGGATCACTTGAAAATACTTTACTAAAATCATTGCCATTCTGTCTAACTCTGGTAATTGCATTGAATCTTGTATTCTAGGTAAGTACTGGTGACTACCTCTTTCACTACCTCTCCCCGACCCTGTAAGCATTCTTATCTCATTTATGGTGGTCAATAAAACTCTTTTTGGTGAAGGAGCAAAAGCACAGTGACTTATTTCTAAATTCAGTTAACCAAATGCCTCCTGCATTCACCCAGTCATCACAAAATGATGCACAATAGCGCTAATTAGTTTCATTCCTATTTGCAAGGCTAAAGCACATTAGTTGTCAAATTAAGAAGCAAATAAATTAAGATGCAATGTTATTTACTGATCTCCTGTGAGATCTTCCAGGTTTCTTATTAAATCCGTTAGTTGGGTTCAGCGATTTGGAGACTGGCAGACAGACACAATCCCAGCTGTAAGTCCTCTTCACTCCATGAAGAGGGAGAGGTGACAACCCAATACCTGACCATATCTCTAGCCCTCACACCATGCTGGCCTCATGTTAGGAGCCAGATACATGTTTTCTGAGAAAGTAAGTAGAAGAATGAACCAAGTCAGCCCTCCAATCTCTCCTCCCCTGGCTGTAGAATGGAATGATGGTATCTCTTTACCACTGGCTGTGTGAGAAGTATATGTAAAGTGCCTAACACAGGGAATAGCATCTGATAAGAAGTAGAAGTGTGACTGGTAACTGTTATCTTCCTATAGGAAGGCCTTGTCCCTGATTCAGAGCACCTGCTTACTTCCAAGTCTCCTTTATTTTCTTATGTGGTAAAGTGTACATTCTGCAGCTATTACCATATTTTTCGGCGTATAAGACATTATTTTTGTCTAAAATATTTAGTCCAAAAACTGGGGGTCATCTTATACAAGAGAGTAACGCTTGTATTGATTTCTTAACATTGAGTTAGAAAAGTATAGGTCGCCTTATACACGGGGGCGTCTTATACAAGGAAAAATATGGTCGCAAGTAACTCTTGAGGTCAGGATAAAGCTTCCAAAAACCTTGGAGTCTGCATACTTGAGAAACAAAGGGAACCTAGATTTTCATTGACTTCCTACCCATCTGTCTCTGGGCCAGTGAAGCAAATCTCCCCTTTTTCATAGGACTCCCTTCTAAGGGCGTAAGGATAAGATTTTCTTCCGAATATTCATTTTCTGAAAAAGTAAGAGCAGAACTAGATACTTAGAGCCTTCTCTGTCCACCGCATCTTTACGTTAAACAAACTTGGGAAGAACATCCTCCACTATCTACAGAGTTGATGACAGCTGTTCTATAGGGAGGTAAATGACAAATACTCAGGGTTAATTACTTCTAGAAGGTCATGCAGCTTAACATTTGCTCAGGCCCCCAGTTTCCAGCCTGTGAAATACAAGCAATAATACAGATCTTCTGGGAACGCACTTTATTACTTTTCTCTTATTTTGTTACTTAGTCTAATGACTCACATTCCAGATGGTTCTGCCCAATTTTAGAATTATTATGATCTACTTTGTAGAAAAAAACAAACCCATAACATTCCATGTACAGTATAACTTCATAATTTTTTTTCAGGGAATGAGAAAAATACAACACTCACTGCAAAAGAATTTCTGGCTCCTTTAACATTAAGAGATATAAAATTTTAGCATCTACCATTGGACTATGTTTTAATTTACTTATTTACCGCATAATTCTCTGTGTAGCTAATGAATTTACTTTCTTTTTTTAATTGTTTTTGACAGAGATAGAGAGACACACAGAGAGAGAGAGAGAGAGAGAAGGGGGTGGGCCCAGAGCAGTCTTTGCAGTTGTATGTCAATAGTTTTCAACATGGTTTTGTTCCACACAGGTGGGCGGGGGCCTCACAGGGTGGGAACTGGGCTGGGGGCCTCCTGAAGAGGAGGCATGGCCCCTCGAGCCAGGGGCAAAACTGAGGGGTGAGAACTGAACTGGAGGACTCCCACTTGGGAAGCGTACCCCAGTTCAACATAGGGGTCTGCACAGGCCGGGCCAGGATTTGGTCCTCAGTCCCCAGGGCTGCAAAGCGAGTGCTTAACCCACTGAGCCATCCCAGCTTCTCCAAATTTACATTCTTAAAGAATAATTAATAATATGAAAAAATATTCTCAAAATAATGAAGTTAAAGTACAAGATGAAAATCAATACAAACAGTGTAATTCCAGTTTCCTTTTTAAAAAGGTCACCATGAATTTAAAGGAGAAAAAAAGAAAATAGGAGAGAAATATCCCCAAATGTTTCTTTTATCTGGCGGGTGGGTTGTATTTTTGTAAATGTCACCTCCTTTTTCTGTGTGTGAAACATGCCTTCTCCCACTCATGGAAACACTGTCAGGACAACCAAGAAACTTCACCCAGTGATGTTTCAATACTTAAGAATCTTCAAAAATAAAGGCAACATATGCACTTAATGAATTATAATAGAACACGGATGACTCAGCATTTCTGACTGGA
Source organism: Craseonycteris thonglongyai (assembly GCA_004027555.1). Taxonomy (NCBI): domain Eukaryota; kingdom Metazoa; phylum Chordata; class Mammalia; order Chiroptera; family Craseonycteridae; genus Craseonycteris; species Craseonycteris thonglongyai. The sequence goes on along the minus strand of PVKE010003380.1, from coordinate 23,908 downwards.
AGTCCTGGAACAAGTCCCTCTTTAGTTCCCCCAAGAAAGGACGATCAGAGATTCCTCATGTGAAGGCTGGAAGCCTTTGTGGGGAGGCCGAGGCTGTAGTAATCAGTCTGTCCTGGGCTGTCTCAGAACTGGAACATGGGACTGAACAGCTCAGCTCAGCTCACGGCCTGCCTGGGAAGTCAGGGGTCTTGGGCAGATTCCGGCTTTAAATGCAGCCCAGGGGAAGCCGGGATGGCTCAGTGGGTTAAGCGCTCACTTTGCAGCGCCGGGACCGAGGATCAAATCCCGGCCCAGGCCCGTGCGGACCCATATGCTGAACTGGGAGCTCCCCTAGTTCAGTTCTCTCTCTGTCTCTGTATCTCTCTCTGTTTCTCTGTCAAAATAAATAAATAAATAAATAATATATATATATATATTAAATGCAGCCCGGCCCCCAGGCACCTGACCTGCCTGCTGAAACAGGTAAACAAGTATCGTCCAGGAAGGGGCTCTGTCCTGACTGAGCTACAGATCTGCAGTCTACCCAAATTCTGTTGTTACTGATAATATGTTAATATATTTTTTGTAAATCCATGTTTGCCTACTTACTGCATATTTTTCCTATGGCAACTATTAAACAGGTGCTTTTCTTTTATTGGGAAACAAAATGATTCATGCCACACACTATTCTGTATCTTTTGCTCATGGTCCCGTATCCATACTCTTTTAATGGCCTTTTAAAATACTCAGTGGCAGTGCTTAACTTAAATTCTTTCCTACATCTATGATACACTAAGAGTGTTTTACTTCACAGTACAGTCTCTTCTAAACAGATTCAAACACAGAAACTCTGATGCTGCCCACCTTCATGGGAGGAGATGGAACTTAAAATAGAACATTCCTCTAAATAGAAAACAGTTCAAATGGTTAAAGAAAATGAAGAATTTCAACTGGCTTTGAACATAGCCTAATGCAACATAACCACCTCACAAATCACTTTCTCTTGTATCTACTTATCAAAATATTTATGAAATGTCTTTGGACTGTCATACCTAACTAAGCCTCTTGGTATCTACTTTCTCAGTAGGATTCTCTGTCCTTACACAAGTCTAATGTGATGACCAAGTACTAACTTTTAGAAAGTGTCTCTTTCTCTCTCTCCCATCCCTCCCTCCCTTCCTCTCATTCTGCTTTTGTCCCTGTTTTTTCCTAGATATACAATCAAATGAGTGACAGGTGGAGGACTAAAAGTATAACAGATTATTATTATAGGTTATAGATAATAAACTACACAATCTGGTAACTGTGCCCTTATGATCCCTTCTTTTTTTAAAAAAAAAAAAAGTACATTTAAAACCTAATTTACAGTTAAGGAAGTAAAAATTTTCTTTTTAAAAATAATATATCAGGAAAGGTGGGATGGCTCAGCAGGTTAAGTGCTCGCTTTGCAGCCCCGGAGCTCGAGGATCGAATCCCGGCCCCGGCCCATGCAGACCCATATATTGAACTGGGGTGTGCCCCCAGTTTGTTTCTTGCCGGTGCCTATGTGGGAGTCTCCTGGCCCAGTTCCTGCCCTGCACAGCCCCACGCCCACCTGTGGAGTGAAACTATATGGAAAACTAATGCTGTCAACTGTGGAGACTGCTCTGCGTGCTCCCCCTTCTCTCTGTCTGTCTCTCTCTGTCAAAAAACAATAAAAATAAATCTTTAAAAATAACATATCAATAGGAAATGAGAAGTTCAATGGAGATTGGTGATTTTATAAACTGTTTACACAGGAAAAAATAACTCCAGGGCTGCCACCCTCCAAAGTCAGATCAACTGAGGAGACACATCAGGCTTTAGAAAAACTCATGCCTTTGGAAGATCATCTCAATATTGTATGTGGATAGAAAGAAGTGTGACAGAAAGGATGTCAAAAAGAATAATCTTATTACAAGGATGATCACATTACTTAGGGAAAAGTAAGGTGCAGACTTAAAGTCTCCAGGGCTTTAGGAATTCTTGATTTCTCAGGGAGACGGACGTACCCAGGTGACTGTGAGGGATGGTTAGTCCTCTGCACTTTGGCCTCACTCAGGAATAGCTTCTGGTTCAGGTGGAACAGTTCTGCCAGTGAGACAAAGTCACGGCCCTCCTTGTGTCAGTTCTATGGATGTGGGAGGGGTGAGTGATGAGGAGTCTGAGGACTGAAGCATGCGCTCTGAGGTTATGATACATACTTTGTGATGCATAAGGGCTGTCCGGCAAGTATCCAGCCATGCCATACACAAAAACCATTTGGACAGCCCTCACATAGTTACATGTATAATATGTATGTATGTATAAATATGCCTATAAAAAATTAAAATGAGGTGATACTAGATAAGAGTAGGCCCCCATACATATGCCTATAAAAAATTAAAATGAGGTGATACTAGATAAGAGTAAGTCCTAAATCCAATAGCTGGGGTTCTTATAAGGAGGGAGGTTTAGAGACAGAGACACACACAAGAAGAATGAACACCAAGTGATAATGGAAGCAGAGGCTGGGGTGATGCTGCTGTAAGCCAAGGAATGTCAAGGGTTTCTGGCAACCACCTGAAGCTAGGAAGAGGCAAGGAAGGGGGCTCTACTCTAGAGCCGTTCAAGTCGGCATGGCCTGCTGGTCTCTTGATTGCAAACTTCTAGACTTCAGAACTCTGAGACAATGTATTTCAAGATTATCTAACCTGCGATCTGCAGGCCACCAATTCAGGATGGCTTTAAATTTGGCCCAACATAAATTTGTAAACTTTCTGAAAACATGATGAAATATTTTTGTGATTTTTTTGTTTGTTTGTTTTTTAGCTCATCACCATCAGCTATCGTTAGTGTTAGTGTATTTTATGTGTGGCCTAAGACAATTCTTCTTCCAATGTGGCCCAAGGAAGCCAAAAGTTTCGACTGATGTATTTCTCTTGTTGTGAACTACCCAGTTTGTTGCACTTTGCCATGGCAGCCCTAAGAAATAATAGTGATCAGAATATATCCTCTAGGATTCTCTTCTTTTGCAATAGAAGTCTGAAACAATTTGTCCTGAAGTGGTGAGGGAACTAAGAAAATTTGCTTTTTGAGGGGTATATTCCAATAGACTCTTCCATGATGATTCGATGAACAACATATGGTGGAATAAAATCTAGAATTCTAGATAATATCTGACCAGTGTAATTTTAGGAAAAGAAAGAGGGCCAAGAAGCCCAGAGTCGACAGGTGAAGCAATCCCACCAGCCTGAAGCAGTAGACAGTAACTTCCAGCAGTTGGGCCTCGCTACCCTATCTACTACGGGGGCCCAATCCAGCCAGGTGCAAAGCCCGGGAAAAGTCGACCTAGGTAGCTTGGAGGGGCTTACAAGTCCTGTTACCAGGTGTGAGCACTCCCTGTGGCCCTGTGTAGTGTACCAGAGCAAGAGGCATCACTACTATAACAAGGAGTGACTACTGAGAATGGCTGACTGAGAAGCAGAAGGAAGGACTTTTTAGGGCAAGGATGGGGTAGGGGAAGGGGGCTCAGTTATAGCTGCCTCACAGTGTTCCTAAGACCCACCCACAGCAAAATATTCCATTGTGAAATAATGCAGAGTCAGGAATTCCTAAACAATCACTCTGCAAGAAGAAAATCGCGTTGTCTTGATATTCCTTTGGCCTTGCCTCCTTCCTCTGATTTCCCCACTGGCCTCCTTTCAGTCAGGTTAAATCAAGGAAATCTATGCAGAATCTCCAGACAGAAATTCTGCTGGGAACATAAGGGAAATGAATGTCAAGGAGGGGTCAGTGCACACTCATATGCTTTGGTGCCCATCATTTTCTCCCTGAGAGATCTTTTTGTTGACATGCAAGAGTGGCTGCCCTCCTGGCCTGGTCATCCCCAAGCCCAGGAATCACGGTTCCCCATGAGCACAGCGTACCTTCTGAAGAAATGCACCCAGATCAGAATGGTATATGAGTCTGTCCTATTCTGGCTCTAGAAAAGAAACGTTACAATAAATAGGTGGGTGGGATCTGCCCCACAATCACAAAACAACCAAAACAGCAGTGAAATCAAACGGAGGAAAACTTAACCTTATCATACGAGTATATATATGCTTTTTTCTTTACAAGGTTTGATACCTACTTCACAGGGAACAAAAACTATGAAAAAGAAACTATGCAAATACTTGTCATTGTTTTTAGTTGGTTACATATCACAATTAGTTACCCTAATGATATGGAAAAAGGTAAATTGGGGCAGTTTTTTTAATCCAGGGTTGGTCTTAGGTGAGGATGAAGCAAGTACGGTGACTTTGGCAGCCATTTTGCTGAATTATTCCCACTTTCTTGGCTCCTTTATTCTAAATAAACACTCTCTAACAAAGCTGCATTTAATAGAATGGAAGCATGCTGCATAGCGAAGACCATAGTGTTAGCATGCTTTCTACCTACTGCTCCCATCTGCTCTGTGCTGTTCTAATCATCTCCCATTCTACATGGAGCAGAACAGAAGACCAGGGAGCAAACCCATTTCCTGCCTCCTGAGGTCAGCCCTCTCAGTGTTCTCTCCTTCTCTCCCCATTGAGTGCTCTGATACCTCCTCCCCACCCAAAGCCAATTCATTAGGAGGTCTTTATGTCTTGTTTCTCAGAGAAACTTTCCTTAATATTTGCATGAGCTCTTTATCCTTTCTTTCTCTGCACCTTAAATCTTTATTGCCCAGAATCTTTTCACTCATTGAAAGTCACCTTTCAGGGTTGGCTCTCTGCAATGGAGGGGGTGCAGTAGCTTCTCTATGCAAGAATTGAAAATAGTCATGCTAACACAGGTTGAACACACTCTCTTCTCAGGTAAATGATAGGATATTTTAAGTGAGTCATTTCTTCTTTTCTAGGCACCGGGTGGACACCCCACCTCGTGACCACAGATCATACCATGTAGGAAGTGAGGGTCGTGGGACGTGAGGGGCTTCCTGGGGGCTAGTGGGAATTTATCAGGTGTCCTCACATCCCTGCATGAGGCAGTTGCCCAGTTGATGTATTTCAAGAGATGGCCCTGATTTTACAATGAGAAGCACTATGTGTTTCTGTAGATAAATCAATCCTCTAACAGCAATAAACACTCTATTTTGACATCCTAGGAGATTTGCTTCAAATGAATCACAGTAAGCTGTTATTTCCCTTCTGGGCAGAATACAATTTGCAGATATCTGCAAATTTGGGAAGAGGGTTTGCTTCCTAAATGAACCTATTCTGAGAAGGAAAAAAAGGCAAACTGCAGACACACACACACACACACACACACATGAAATCTCTCCAAAAATTCATTCTGTTTCAACTACCTGTGTTATAAATAATACCTGATGAAAATCTCACTAAAAATGCATCTGCTTCTATGTTAAACATAAATTAAATTGCCATTCTGAAGTCTCTCCTTCTGTCCCCTGTGTTTAAAATAGATCAAAATAAATGCTCATCTACAGATAACTAAAATTCTTTGCTTAGGCCTTGATAATTTTTAGGTTATTTAACAGTTGCAATGAAAAATATCTCAAAAATGTTTAGAATTTAATTTCCAATACAATGCTCATGTTACCAAGTTCCCAGCAACATAGCTGTAAATTTATTGCAGCCAATACTTACCACGCTTACTGTGTGTCAAGCTCTTTTGCAAGCTTTTATATTAACTCAGGTAATCCTCCCAATAACACAAGGTATGTCTGTTGACAAGTGCTAAGTTCCTCCAGGTCTAAGTACTGGTTCAGAGTCTCCCACACACACAGCTAGGCCCTGGAATGACACATTTCACTATGACTGCATTAAAAGTGCCTCTTGTTATAATCCCAAATAGCTTGCTCATCATGGCTTCTTGAGTGCTTGGATACTAAGTCAATGAAGAAACCATCACGATAAATTTTGTAGTTGTGTTATCCTTAAAAATCACTAACCACTAACCCTCGTGCAGGTGTTATAGTGCAAGTCTGAGCTTGTGACAAAGTAAAAAAAAAAAAAAAGTACGCTCTGCACCTGAGGTAATCAGAGGATTAAAAGAAATAGTAGGGTGTGGGGGGTGAGGGAGGAGGGCAGGGGCATCAAATATATGGCGATGGAAGAACTGACTCTGGATGGTGAGCACATAACGCAACACACAGATGTTGTAATGTAGAATTGGACCCCTGGAACCTATGTAATTTTTACCAACCAATGTCACCCCAATAGATTTAACAATTAAAAAATAAAAAGAAATATAAAAAACAAATTGACGTCCTTGTTTAAAAGTGAAACATAACAGAATATACCACCCCCACCTGGATTCACCTCCCCTTTCCCTGTGAAGATGGTATTTACTGCATTTTTCTGTATATGAGATGATACTTTTGTCTAAAATTGTTAGGCCAAAAATTGGGGTCCGTTTTATATGCAGGAGTAGCTTGTATGTTAGTTAATGTTGGGTTAGAAAAGCAGAAGTTGTTTTATATATGGGGGTGTCTTATACATGGAAAAATGTGGTATGTTTAAATTCTAAACCAGCTGGGGAATTTGCTCAATTTTTCCCCGTGGGTATCTTCTATGTATACATGAAATATGCAAGTTTAAAAACCTTCTGCTTATTTTTCTGATGTTAATCAATCAGTCTTTTATAATGGGGTCTCAGCTAAGAACTCAGAGGGTAGAGGGAAAATGATTTTTTCCTCCCCTACAAAAGTCTCCCCTGGTCTGAGTTCCCTGAGGCCATGAAGGTAACAGAAGTTTGTTCATGAAGAAACTGGGTATTCTGGAGGTGACTGAGTAGACCTCAGGACTTGGGACAAAGTAGGATGGGAAGGTTTGAGGCTAATGACAGTTGCGGATCACAGCACTGGTTTCCATTTGTGTACTTTAACGGTCTGAAAATGCAGATTCAGACAAAAGACCTTTCCCAAATGGAGCCAATGTGTGATTAGAAGTGGGCACAGTGTCTGTACTGTGGAGCACACTACTTGTCAGTTCTCCAGCGTCATCCCTGAGCGTTTTCCTGAGCCCAGAGCCACTGTGACACAATCCACTCAAACCCAAGACTACGCTCAAGATTCATTCATTTATTTATATTTGCCACCCCCTCTCCACACAGCCACTGCAGAGCAAAAAACAAAACAAAACAAAAAAAATGAGTTATCCACGCCACAGCTCACTCTCAGTAGTGACTCCGAATCAAGAACTGATCGTCGGTGTTGAAGTGAATTGAAAGGTTTCCCAACAACAAAAGTCTGCCCCATTTTCCCAACAATACCACAACTACTGGCATAATTTCTCCCTTTGCCCTCACGACTAACATTTTACTCCAAGTCAGCATGGTAAGTGAGGCATAATAAAAATGCCTGAGTTCTGGGTTGCTCTGAGCAACATCTATTAATCTGAGCTTCCAACCTTTTCCTGAAGAACAGTAACCAAGGTAAGAACTGGAGACATTCATTGGCATTGAGACTGTGCACAATTTCTCCCTTTTCAGTGATTAGTTAAGGGCTTTGAAAGCACTGTTTCTTTCACTGTTTTTCAGGGCAAGATAGAAGGAGAGGTTGATTTTCTAATGATTGTTTAGTCTTGGCATGTATTCTTAGACTTTCCACTGCTTTCAGGGCTCAGGTTTGGGGCTTAGAGAGGTAGAGGTTTGGTACAGAGAACAGCTGTCCAGCCCGACCTCTGATGTCTGCTGCAGGGCTGGAGGGGAGAGCAGGGCATGAGGACAAGGGGCTTATTGGAGCCAGCTCTCCTCTTTCCTCAGTCAGTGTCAAGACTTCGCTCCTTTAGAACCTGGAGGCCCTGGAATGGCCGTCAGGAGCAGGGAGAGCTGGGCTGACAATACAGGTGCGATTCCAAAGAAAAGAGTTTTGTGTTTTTTTTTTTTTGAAAGTTGAGGGTGGAGAGAGGAGGGCATTTCTAGCCTCAAAACACACACACACACAAACAAAACATGGTCTTTTCAACAAATAGGCAATCTGTAAGCTCCCTGACAGCTTGGAGGTCCTGAGTCCCTAACCCGGGTGGGAAGCTCAAGGGCACATGGTGTGGGCCCAGCATTGGAGAAGGCAGGGCACCTTTGGGGGGATTTACATTGTACAGAGGGGGGAGGGCAGGTGTGAGGAATTAAGACACTCCTGTGGTAAAGCAACAGCTCCACAATATCAGCTTCTGTCCCCTCTCAAAGACCTACGCCCTCCTATTGAACTCTAAAGTGAAATTAAAAAATAAAAGAAATAATACAGTGCCGCTTCCTTTCCATAAACAAACCTTCCCACTCTGCTCAGCATGTAGAAAACACACTTTTCTGACTCCAGCTCTGAGACAAAAAAGCAATGACTTACTAGTCTGAATAACTAGTTTAGTAGTTAATTAGCGCTCTCAGTGAAAAGTGCTGTAGGAAATACAACACACTCTAAGAGGAAAACGGAGAGAAAGCACCTGCAGAATGAAGAAGGAAGAGTGACGGGACATGTCTGGGATGCCCCTGTCTTCTTCCCCAACATCAGCCTACACTTCAGAGTTGATCAAGTCAGGTTGTAATACTTCACTGACCCCACAAGAGCACACTGTTCACATTGGAAGCAAGTTTCATGTAAATGATTGTGCTCTTAACCTCCCAGGGTCATTCAAATATTTTCTGAGAAATTGGCTGCTTTAAGTCCCTTCTTAGAATGCCATGTGTTTTATTTTTGTGTTGAACAGATGACAAGCTGAGCTTTCCAACGGAGTTTAGTTCATTTAACTCTAAGCCCTGTCGGGAGAAGTGAAGTGATGGGACTGGAAGGCCAGTCCCAGACCAGGGTTCTTCCTGCTCCCCTCCCAGGAAAAGCAAAACACGCCGTGTGGCTTTGCAACTGGGCAAGTTTGGAAATATGTTTAAGCTTTCTGCATTGCCAAGTGTTTCAGAAAAAAAAAACCACCACTCTTTTTTTGTTTTTTTTTTCTACTACATGCCCAAAAAAGTTATCCCTAACATATTTGTTCCCATATCTGGCTACATGTCCAGGATTTTGTCTTTTCTAAGAATAAATGACTTTTCCGGGGTATAAAAATGCCACTTGCTCTATCAGATTAAATGTCTCTTTATGTAGAAAGAGCATTTGAAATATTCCACGAGGGTTGGGGGAGGGGGGTCTAAGGAAGAGTCCTTACTTAATACGATTTTTTGAAAATTAAATTTGATTAAATATTTGGTCTGAATTCTTTCTGTGACTCTCTATGGAGAGTTTAAGCTTGTTTTATAATACTTTCAATTCTACTTTTTCTCTTTGTCCTCATACTCTACCCCTTTTACTAGAAAACATCAAATAAGAATTAATTTTTTGACCAATATAATAATACCTTGACATGATACCAGTGCAAGGGAACCCTCTGGGTTCTGTTCTTTATTTGAATATTTAGCTGGAGTTGGAAGGGTTCAGCTACCAGGATTTCAAGAACTCCAGCATTAAAAAGTGCAAATGTGCAAATTAGCTGTCAAGTTTAATAGAAAGTGAATAATGCAGCCCTGAGCTCACTTGTTTCCATTTCTGGTGTCCTACTGATCTTGCTGTTAGGTAAAGCAACACACATAGGAACACTAAATAATAGTAATTTGTAATGAGCTGGTTTGGTATTTTCTTTTTTACCAGCTAAAAATGGTAATTACATTCACAAAGTCATAAAGCTAATACATGGTTTTAGAGTTGAGAATTCAGGACAAAGCAATATCATGCTTGAAAAAGAAGTAAGAGCTGTACAACTAGAATGTGATCAGTATTCATAGAGAAATCAATTGTATGGTATTAGTTCTCATAAAACCACTAACTACCTGGTGAAATACACTACAAATTTAAAGCTTGACATTGGGCATCTTAATAGGTGGTCATTAGTTACTGATATTTAACAAATCATTGTAAGTAAATCTACTGTAAGCAAGAAGCATTCTAAGTTGATATATATTTTATTGCTGTTTAGCTGGTTAATTTTTTAAATCTCTGTGTGTTTGGTAGTGTGTAAAGGTGTATGGGACCTGGATCAGGGGCAGCTATGGTCCTTTTTAAAAGGTTCCCTCTAAACTTCCTGGCTTGTCATTCTGTTTTAAAATCTAAAAACACAAGCTTACTACCTTTGGAAAGCATATAAAGAGGAGGACATGCAAAGATTTCAGAAAGAGCGCATGGCAATATGATTCTGAAATGTCACCAAGTTGCTTCAAAATATACCAAGATTCTCTCAATGATTAATGATATACTGAGAAACTGGAGGAAGCAGCAAATTGTTGTGCTTGTCTTCAACCCACAGTCACCCTCTACCAGAGCCACACCAAATAAAATTTTCATCCTTCTCCCAGCTTATTATCACGTGGCTCCTTCCCCCTCATGCATGGGGAAGCAGTCATTTACATTTTGAAATGTCAAGCATCTCAGAACACTTACGTGTTGTTGAATCGAGTCTCCCATGGTTAACGATGAAACCCAGCACAGGGAGCCTGCCTCCTAAGACCCACAAATCAGCATCCTGATCGTGAGGCACCCAGGCCAGAAATAATACCCTTCATTTGGTGCAATTGGGTTAGTCTCAGTGCTATAAAAAATAGATGATGGAAAACCGAAGCCCTTGACAGAAATACAAGTCTGCCGTGTGTGTGGCTTCGACAGGACGGGAGCGGAACAAAGAAGTGGTCTTGCCTATACATTGAACTTGGGATTTGCCTGTGCTGGCCAGCAGACACACGTGCACAGCGTATTCATGCTGTCATGGCACTGATTTCATTTGCATAAGTGGCAGAGCTAAACACACGCACTCCTGTTAGATGGTAATTGGCACCGAAACTTTAGCCTATGGAATATCACTGTGGAGTGAGCAGGCCAAGTTTTTTATGGTGCTTGGGTTTTCCTCTTTGCTTTTGCAAAAAGGTGATTTCCAACAAAAGAATGATCTGTGGCTTTGGCATAAGGAAAGCTGGAAGTCAGCAAAAGGCTTGAAGGTCACCCAGTCTGCACTGCAGCATGGAGTGATGTTGGAAATGCAAAATAAGCAACACAGACCAGCTCTAACTGTGTGTCTTTAGCATAGAAGCAGAGTTTCAAAATGTGCAGAGAAAGCCTAACTAAAAATCGCAAAATGAGGACCTGAGTCTGTGTACACTGCTTATGAATACAAAAATGCATAACATGACACAAAGACATTAAAGAGAAACATTATTTGAAAACTAACATTATGTAAAAGACAACAAGGGTGTTCAAGAAGGAAAAAGGCAGAGAGCAACAGAGAGAAATGCATGAAAAATACCTTTGGCTTCTCCAGTGTTATCACTGCCTTAGAACCAGATGTCAAGCTGGAGACCTGCCCTCCCCCTTACTTTTATTTCCCCCCTGCTCTTCTGGCCCTGATTAAATATTGCACTAGAATCTACACAAAGGAAAATATCTGTTTTCTTTTGAGTCCATAAACTTAGATAAACCCAGCCACAAACTATACACTGGCCAGCTTGTAAGAGCAAAATTTAATGCCTGGCTGACCAGACGTCCACTTTAAATGGGACAGACAACGACGGTACTGTCTCATTTCAAATGGGACGTCTGGTCAGCCTACTGACACCTTGAATTTATCCCAGTGAGACTAGGCTGACCATACCTACTGGCTGAAACAGGACAATACCGTTGTTTTCTAACCGTTGTTTTTAAAATGGTTCATCTGGTCAGCCTACTAGTAACAGGTGGTTATTCAGACACTCATCACCTCCTGCCCCACCCTGTCTTGGTCCGCATTTGCTTCGTGGAGTTTGCTTTGGCCTCAAGTCTCTCTGAGGTTAGAGGCTTTTCTCAGTTCTCCCGCTCACCTTTCTCAGCAGTTGGTACCTGAGCTCCCTTGCATTATTTCTTATTTACTTTGCCCCACCGGCTTCTTTTCTCTGCTCATTCTTTGTGAAGATAATAATTTCTAGTTCTGAGGGGCCAGCCCTGACTCTAAGAGCTTGGGTGTGGAGTTTGAACCACCCTTGAGAATCTTATCTTTCAAGCTGGCATTGTAGGGCTATACACTTCCTCAAGCAAGCAGTGAATAAATGTAAAATCAAGCCCACAACGGCAGTTCCTATGACACATCGGGATCACTGGCTGTAGGGACACATGGGCTGGCTTTGCATCTTGTTCTCACTATCAATTGACCACTTAACTTTGGACATTGTTAGATGGGGGCAATAATAGTACCTACTTGTAAGTTGTTCATTCCTTCAGCAGATATTTATTGAGGACCTACTACCACCCAGGCAACAGGAAGAACACAGAATAGAAAAGAGTCTGTGTCCATATGAAGTTTATATTCCAGTGCAGTTTACTTTGAGTGATTGAGATAATCTACCTAACCCATTCACCTTATTGCCTTTGACATAGGAAATACTCAAGAGTTGTTAGCTGTCATTATAACAACAATAAACATTTGGCAAAGTTTCAAAAATTGGAACTAAAGATTTATCAGCTATAGTCTAAGGGAGAAAATACAAGAAAGTCAAAAAAAGATGAGTATTTGCTAAAATCATTCATGAATCTGGCATGAGGTAGATTCTGAGTGTGTCCTAACCCTTGACCTGTGATAGTTATGCAATGGCATTACGTAGCTGGGGACATGCACTTATAAAACCCCTACCTGTATGCATACCATCTGATCTCACCACACAGCCGCACAACCTTCAACAGATGTCAGCAGCCGCCATGAGCGTGGCCTTTGGGTCTGGGAGGTTCCAGCTCCAGTTTCCTGAGAAGGGATCTCATTTACACTCACCTAGGAAAGCACCCTTGATCTGAACCTGAGATGGCAAGATCAGACAGTGGGGACGATTGAGGTTTTGTACTGTTACTCTTCATGACAGATGCCATCCTTTTTAAGTTACCATATTTTTGCAATCATTTCCATTTATTATTATTTTTATTTTAAAAAAATTTTTGTAGTATCTAATAAGATGAGCTAGTTTTACAACATGCTGCTTAGAGGAAATTTACAATTGATAAATCTTTTGACCTCATTAAATTTTGGTTCAGCATGAAAACCTAGACACTAGAGAGCTGCAGAAGCTCACTCTGTTGCAGAGCCACTAGGTGCCTGGTACACCGTTGACTTGGCAAAGACTGCTCCCTAGAAGGATGGAGAACAAGACTAATAATCCTTCAGTCACGCAGTCTCAAACCAAGCTCTGAATCCCGCCTTTCACTCGTGAGGATGAAGGCAGAGCTAAACTTGTGATCTGAGGTAACTGATTGCCTCCTCGGTATATACACCCAGTAGTTTAGAGCTCTTGTTTCTTCCCTTCAGTCTACTCAACTGCTTTGCATTCCCCTCTCTCACTCCCACAAATTCTATGTTAGACAGGGTTCAGGTATCCAATGAGTCACAGCAAACTTCAGAGTCATTGTATTATTACTTCTAAATCTTCTCATTCCCTTCCCTTCCTCCTTCTCCTCCTGCTTTTCATCTCCTCTTCATTTTTCTTTGGTTATTCTGTCCCCCACTTTTGCTTCCTGAAAGCTCATGGGATTGGATGTTATTATAACTATATACTTATACCACGATCGTGGAAATGCTTGTGGTTTCAAAATCACATGCCCCATTGTATTAGCTATTGATTTCCTGCACCATTTGGAAACACAATACTTCCATGCAGCCTTTTCCAAGGTCCCCTGTATCACTCAATCAGCATATGACTCTGATTATATTATATTTAGAATATTAGCTTAACACTTAGGGAGAGTTTAAATTTATGTATTACTGTCACAGGTAAAAGACAAAGTAGTTACAGACAAGTAGCATTTCTCTGTTTGGTTTTCTTTAACTGGTATATTTTAAACATATACAGTAGACTCTCAGTTAACTAGCACTCAAGGGGGATTGGTACCGGTAGATGCCAGATAAAGGTAGGCAGACTCTCTATTAACCGGAACTCATGCAACCAGCTCGAGAGTGCAAGTTGCTCTAGTTCCAATTAACAGTTTACTATAGTACCCCTCCTGACCCCAACACACAATTTTAAAATATCAACCCAGGCTGCCTGAAGAATGTCTATGAAGAAAGTCTGTTTCCTTAATCTTTGACTCTATTTCCTTGAGACAAAAATGCAATATTGGGAATGACAAAAACAGGATGGGGTTATGTAATTTTTGCATTCATGAAAAAGTAAGACAATAACAAGTTTTATTACATGAACATACTGAGCTAACAATTATTCTTCAGTGACAGAACTCATACAAAAATTTAGGTAGACATAGAAGGGGACTGTATTTCATAATTGTACTATGAATATTTCTCCAATAAAGTAGTTTACATAGAAAACTGTGGTCTTTCTAAATACACCAAAGAGGGAAAAAAAGACAGGAATGAACACCCCAACTGCTATCACAAGATGGTATATGTTAATGTCCCACAGGAGAGAGTTCCACTATAATAAAAACAAAATTAACAGCCTGTTGACCTAAAATATGAGTCTGAAAACTCAAAATCAAACTGAATATAGGGCATAAAGAATCTCTATGGGCAGAATGATGGTAGAAATAACAGTAAAATTCAGAGTCACTGCGTCCCACACTTCTAACCTGATGGAAGCAAACAGCCAGGCGAGAGCCCGTTCAGTAATTCAGATGCATCAAGGGAGATCCTCCTGGGTCCCTCATGCTGAATGGGGCTTCGCTACCGCCCCTGAAATTCCCTGTCACCTCAGACCAGGGATTCCCAACCCCGTGTCCGCGGGCGCCATGGCGCCCAAGGCCCGATTTGTGTGCGCCCGCCATTATTTGACGGCATCCGAAGTTTTTCATAAACACTAAGTAAAACTATAATTTATATTTATACATTTGTTAGAATTTTAAAATATTGTTGGAGTATCTACACAGGTTTATTATATTCGTTGGTATGTTTGCGATATCGTATGTGTAAGTTTGTCCCTAGCTTTCGCCTTTGTACACGTCGCGTCTTGTGTAGCCGCTGCGCTCTTTAAACTCTCCTCCACCCAACCGGGAGACGCCAAGTTGCCGTTTTGATTGCGGTTGCTGGACTGATCGGGTCGTGACGGTTAGCTAGGATCACAGTGTTTTGATACATTCGATTTTAAATGAACTAAAAGCGAGGTAGGTAATCTATTATTATGGTGGCAATTTGATATGATATTGTAGTTCTATAACTATTTTTATTTTTTTAGTCCTAAAATGAGTGGACCAAATAAGAGAAAACGAACCTATAATTTTAACACAGACTGACTTTGTTGATATCACATCTGCATATCAAGTCTCTTGTGCACTTCCCACATATGAGGAAAATGCTAGGTAACAATGAATTAAACGTGTTATTATTTATTGAGACCCTGCAAGTGCTTCAAAAACAGTTTGAAGAGAGATTTCTGCGGTTTACAAATATCGAGCCAATTGTCTCCTTCTGTATCAATCCTTTTACTTGCCAGATAAATGGAATAGAACTAGCCGCATGTATTGCAGACCTTGTTCAGGGGAAAGCAGAAGAACTAGAGTTAGACATTTTGAACCTTAAGAACGATATTTTGCTCAAATCCTTAATATCAGAGGACTTATGGAACATAGTCAACAAAGAAAGGTTCCCATTTTAAAAAAAAGCGGCATATAAAATCAAATCGTTTTTCGGGTCAACGTATTTATGCAAATCTTTGTTTTCAAACATGAATCTAATAAAATCACGATATAGATCTCGACGTACCGATGAGCATCTTAATAATTGTTTGCTAACAGGGTTGTCGTCATACTCTCCTAATTACGAGGCACTGGCCAATGAAATGCAATGCCAAAGATCACACTGACAGATTGGTTTTTTTTATGTTATCTTTTATGTTTTTTTAAATGATTGTATTATACGTGTTTTTTATTTACTTTGTATTACATTTTGTATAGATGTTTCTTTGTGTGTATATAATTTGTACAATAAATTTATTATTTTAAAATTATTTTTATTATTTTTTATTCTTGTTCAATAATAAATATCCTTAGAAATAGCTGGTGCTCGCCACCCTACCGATATTTTAGAATGCGCCCTAGGGTATAAAAAGGTTGGGAACCCCTGCCTCAGACAATCAAGGGGGCAGCATCCAATCGTTGCCTGCTCAAGAAGCCTGGCCTTGACTGGATAAAGTGAATGAAACTTCCTCTTTTGTCACACTAGTTTTATTGCATGCATTGGTTAGCATAGAACCTTATGATAAATGAACAACCAACGTTCAGTTTCTTGTTTGTTTTTTTTTACAAAAAATTTAAAATGGGACAAAATTGACATTTACCATATTTTTCCACGTATGGTGATACTTTTGTCTGAAATTGTTAGACCAAAAATCGAGGGTAATCTTATACATGGGAGTAACCTGTGTATTGACTTGTTAATGTTGGGTTATAAAAGCAGGGGTCATTTTTTACATGGGGGTATCTTACATGTGGAAAAAATAAGGTATATTAAAATGACAGAACAGTTGGGAAATATGAAAAAAGTGGTACAATCCCATTTAAAATGGTATATATGGTCAGTCTACTTAATCTCAGCTACTTATTTTCCAGCAAGGACTCTTAGCCTTCCTGAGAAGTGGGCCAGCCCCAGCTATCACAAATATGTCTTTCTGGTCATATTTTTTTGTTCCTTTCACTCAGCAGCAAAACTTTATCTTTCTACATTGTAGACTATGGAAAAGGCAGCAGAGGGAGACGTCATAGAAGAAATCATACAATGACAGGCACACTGGAGGGAAAACAGCAAGTGGCATTTCATCACGGTCACCTTAAGGCAAGGTTTACAGGACAGAATGTTTTCTGTACACTAAGTAGCTTGAAAAGTTAAAGAAAGACAATCTCTACTGTCATGATTCAAACACAGTTAGCTGTTTCTGAAAAGTCCTCTGCTGCCATCACCATAGGCATGTGTTTAAGGCTGTTTTTCAGAAGCGTGATGGATTTCTATGCATCCACATGGCTTCTTTTTTCTGATTAGATTTACTTAAGTAGGAATGGAGGCTCTGGTTCCAGGTGGGGACAGACTATGACAAGCTTATTTCTTCCTGGACTGACAGAAGGGTAGGAATCAGTAAAATATTCCTGGGTGGAGATGCCATGATAGCTCAGCAGGTTGAGCACTTGCCTTCCAACTGCGAGGTCCAGGGATCGAATCCCAGCCCGGCACATGCAAACCCGTATGCTGAAATGTGGCACAACTGGTAACCCCTGGGATGGTGGTGAAGGTTCTTGCCTCCCATGAGAGAGGCCCCGAGTTCAGTTGCATCCTGTGTAGCCTCACATCCACATGTGTGGACTGAAAATATGTCACAACTAATGATGTACAACTAATGGAGACTGCTCTGGGCCCTCCCCCCTTCTCTTTGTCTCTCTCTCCTCTCAAACAATAAAATAAACCTTTTAAATAAATAAAGTTGATTTGGTAACCACTTTAAAATGATTTTCCCATCTAATTAGGTTTTGGTAGTGAGCTTATCAGGTATTTTGTTTTGTTTTGGTTTGTTTCTGTAATCCAAGTAACGGGTACTGAGAAATTATAGCTAAACCTGGCTTTTTAGGAGAGCTGGTTTACATTTTACCTTGAGCAAACAATGTTTCCTGGGCTGTTCCTGGAGGTGAATTTATTGGTGAGCTCCTGAGCCCTCCCTACACGAAAAAGAATGTTTCCACCAGAACAAGTGAGGGGCTCTACCTACAATACTCTTGGAAAACTAACCGAAGGAAGAATGCTACAAAACCCCAAACTAAGATGATGCTCTTGCTCAGCAGGTGGCAGGCAGTGTCCCAAAGGTGTTGAGACAGCCGGCTCTGCTTGCTAGTTACAGCTTGTTTTTATATAATGCGCATTTAGGAAACTTTGAGTTATACTCTTTTAATAAAAACCGATCCTTGATAAAGCCACAGAATTTCACAGCCACCAGTAGGGGTCAGGGACCATGCTGCCACGAGCTAACTTCCGGAGGTGATGCTGAGGGAGCACATTGCACTACCCAATCTTCCGGGGGTACAGAAGCTGCTGCAGGCCATCTGAGGGGAGAAGCCCTGGAGCAGTGAGTGTTAAGTTGCTACTGCAAAGCCACTGAGCACTGGGAGGGCCCCAAGAGTCACAGCCAGTGGCAAGAAGGCTTGGGGATGTTGCCAAGAGCAGCTTGCAGGCCTCGCCCCTGCTCTGAGCCACCTCTGGGAACAGCAGAGACTGCCAGAGAGGATGTCACTGCTTTGAGCTTCCGGCCTTCTTGATATTCCACTCAGAGGCAGCCTTGAGCAAGAAGGGAATGGAGTCTGCATGTTCTATTAAGCAACAAGAAGGGGCAGGGGGAGTTTTCACCTAAAATATTGATGTAATTGAATACCAGAACTAATTGTATACCAATTAATCAATCACATGGACCTCTGATTCCTGGCCATTCTATCTCAGAATTACAGCGACAAATCTGCTACATTATGTAACCCTAGGTGCAGTGGTCGGCAAACTGCGGCTTGCGAGCCGCAATTTGCCGACCACTGCAGGGTATAGGGACTTTCAGACCAGTAGAATTTTATCGACAAAACTCTGAAGCTATATTAGCTCAATGTATGCATTAATATATGAGGAATAATTCTGGAGATGTTGCTGAGGCCAAAGCAGAATGGGCCAGAGCAACATGGGTATTCTAGGAGTTTACAAATCTCAGAGTTTCAATTGCCCATGTAGGCAAAACAAACAGAGATGGAGTCCAAACAAAAAAGAAAGAAAGAAACTGCATGTCTACCAAGTGTATACCCATTAAGCTTCTTATAAACGAAAAATGTGAAGTTATGTGTTGGGGATTGTTGCTCCCTGATGCCCCAGCTGGGTGCTATCGCTTCATTTTCTGTCTCTAAACACTGGTCAGGCTGGATGCCAAGTGTATTCATTTGGGAAACAGTATACAGTCCAAAAGTGACCACTATCACGGATACATGCAAATACCACCCTGGCATCCCATCAATCTGTATGGAGAGCCCCTGCGAGGTAGTGGGCAGATGCAGGGCTGGAGTGTCATCCACACCCGGATTAGAGTCCCTGCTCAGCCACTCACTAAACATGTGATTTCTGACCAAGTTATTTAACTCTTGTGAAGCTATTGCCCATGTATAAGTGAAAAGGGGTGTATAAACTATTATTTGACATACAACTATGTATGTCAAATATGTACAAATCATAAAGTCCTGTTTAATTTCATCAAACTGTGGGTTTATAAATTTGCTCATATTTCCCACTGGAAAATATCAAGAACTTAGAGCACAACGGCATCCAGAATCTACACCCCTGAAATTGTGTATTTGAAAAGAATCTCACAGATTCAATAGCCCCACATTACCTGTTGCAACATAATAGCTAAGGTTCAGCATGATGTTCCAGTCTTGTGGCAGAATAGAAAGCTCTAGAGTGGATAGGTGGCTGCTGCGTAAGTCACCAACATGTGATCTTTACCGAAGTTTTCAGATAAACTTGGTATACTCTTTGCACCACTACTTTGTTCCATATTGAAAATAAATGAACTAATTCCAAAGTAACAAACAAGCACCACTTTCAACCACATTTCTTAATCAGCTGCCTTTTGGAGAATAAAATGCTCCCTCTCTTTGTAGAGTGAATAGTTGTCAAGGATGATCGTCAATTTGGATAAGAAAATGCATCGCTTTATTTTGTTTTTTGACTTTCACTTATATTTTGAAACTTGGGGGTAAACTACAAGTTACTTAGGAGCACGTACTTCTTTCTCTTTTTTCCTTTTGATATTGTTTCACTCACTTCTCCTTGATCTTAGGTGGGTGTTGAAATTCAAATCACATGAGCAAATAGCAATCAGATTCTCATTACATATAAGGAACTTCAAAGGATTTAAAAAGGAATTTGTAACCGTTTCTGTCTCAAAAAGTTTATAGCCTTGTTTGGGGAGACAAAACATACCACATGAAAAATTCACGATACAGGATTTAAACAAGGGCTCAAACAAATCATGGAGGAATTGTTATGTAACATGGTATGTAAATTAATTGCTAAAGAAATGTTATTATCTCTTACTGCTAGATGAGTTTAGAAAAGAGAGAAATCCACAAACTTTCCTGTTAAGACTGAGGTTAAGGGGCAGGGCAAAAACACAAACTGCTTGAAAAGAATGGATGTGGCACAGTCAGCCTGGATATAAGCACTAGTGCTCAAGGCATGAGGAACATTGAAGACAGACTGAAAGATGACAAGCCTGAGAAACAAGGAAATGATCAGTTTTGACACTTTGCTAAATTGGGTGGCAGAGGCCAGAAATAAGCATCCTTAGTCAAAGCCAGTATCTGACCAAGCTTAAGGAGGAAAACTTCAGGGCTGGGAGGGGCAGGAGAGGCAGCTGCCCAGCTGTCCTCGGAAGATGGATTCCTTAGATAACATAGTGACCACAGCATAGAGTGTGTGTGTGTGTCCACAGACATGTGCATGTAAGAAGACGGGACATCTGGAAGCAGAGAGAATACAGAAAGAAAAGAAGCCAAGAAAAAGACTCTTCTCTTCACGTTCCCCAGGAGAAGCTTAGGAACGGGAACAATTGGGACCAGTCCAAGATGCTTTGGAGAAGGGCTATATTAGAGTATTCATGCACAAGCAAAATTGCCTTTAGAGGAAAGTGAAATACGGGGGCATTCTATTATCTAAGGAGGTAGAGTTTTATTATCTGAGGCCATGGTAGTTTAATTCCTCAGGGAATATTTGACAGCCTAGGGACATTTTTGGCTGTCACAACAGGGGTGGGGGTGGGAGTCAAGGGAGGGCAATGGGGAAGGCCACTAACTAGTATCCCGTGGGAAAAAGACAGGGATGCTGCTAAACATCTGACAGCGTGTAGGAGAGGCCCTCACAACAAAGAATGATCTGTTTCAAAATAGGAATAGTGCCAATACTGAGAAACCTAATCTATAGAATCCTAGTGAAAACAAAACATTACTTAAAATAAAGTACATTACTTAGTTACAAAACAGTACTGTATTGTTGACAAATGTTAACATTATGCATTTGAATTGAAGCAACAATTATTATGGTTAGAATTCTTTTTTTAAGATTTCTTTTTTATTGTTTGAGAGAAGGTGAGAGAGACAGAGAGATAGAGAGACAGAGGTGGGGGAGGGCCCAGAGCTGTCTCCATAGTTGCACATCATTAGTTGTGACAAGGTTCAGTTCACACACGCGGACGTAGGGTCTCCCACATGGGAGGCCAGAACCTTCGCCCCTGAGCCATCTTAGCAGTTACCAGTTGAGCTATAGTTCAGCATATTGGGTTTACACAGGCCAGGGCTGGAAATTAGACCTGGACCTCACGATTAGGAGGCAAGCACTCAAACCACTGAGCAATCCCAGGATACCTGGTTAGAATTCTTTAAACATCTATTGCAACAGAATTTTAAAAGAGTATTTTTAACTTCATTACCCTTTTGTAACAAACTGAAAATACATCTGTCCAACTCATGCCAATGGAAAGCAATGATATGCTGAATGCAGTTGTTTTCAGAAAGAATTCAAATATAATGAGTGGAAAATTGCCTTTAAAAAAGAAGATTAAAGGATGTGACAACTGAATTAAACCCAGCTATGAGTCCCATTTGGTATTAGTCTTTCCAAACTGCTAATGAATTCTGACCTGTTTAGTCATGGAAAAATGTATATCCTGAAGAATCTGTGTCATTTTTGAGGTAATTAATAGATATTTATCAGACAAGAAAAGACTGCATGTCTATTATTCATAATATTTGATCTTAAAAATGGCATTAAAATACCACATTTAGAATACTAGGGGCAATCCCAGCCAAATATATAAAGCAGCTACTGAGATGAAAGACATTCCAGAATGAGAGAACCAATCTCAGAACCAGTTAACACAACCATGAGTACTTATGGGTTGCTACAGCACATTAGCCACAAACAATTTCCATCCTAGAAAGTACATTTAGTGCAGCTACTGGTGCATAATAAATATTTGATCCTAATTAGACCTAATGAATGAATTTTAAT
This sequence comes from Craseonycteris thonglongyai, assembly GCA_004027555.1. Taxonomy (NCBI): domain Eukaryota; kingdom Metazoa; phylum Chordata; class Mammalia; order Chiroptera; family Craseonycteridae; genus Craseonycteris; species Craseonycteris thonglongyai. Next base: position 1,931 of record PVKE010003380.1, on the reverse strand, counting down.
TCTGTATTCACCATGCTTTTGTAGGTCACTGATCCACCAACACACACAAAAAAAGTGTTGGAGGGGTGTGTATACAACCACTGCCATTCTAACACCACCACTAATATTTTTCACTTCCCTAAGTCATTTCATGATGATGAAGAATTCTCCGGAAGTCTCTTTTAAAAGACAGGCTGTGGTAAAATGCACACAAACACATTATCAGAATTAGAAGTCACCTAAGGATTCAATATGATGTACTTTGTAATAAGAAAATTTCTTTTGTTTAATACACACAATTCATTGAGAAGTTCAGGTAAAGTATGGTCTCTAAAAATTTAATCTGGAAAATTTTAATTAGGGGATTAATTTGAAATTTGACAAGTTTAAGTCTATTTTTAAAGATTATTTATAAAAAATATTCCTCTCAGGTAAAGTAAAAAGGATAATTTCATTTTGGGGAATTAAAAAAATGTAATGTCTTTACTTTTAATAGAGAAACTCTTAGAATAACTTAAATGGCAAAAATATTTGATGATCATTGTCCAAAATATATCTATATAATTTAAGTACTTTCAAATAAAATTTAAAAAATTAAATTCTATGATTTTTTTTCTCCTCTTTTAAAATCATGGCAACATTGGATTTGAGTTTCTAAAATGATTCATCCATCTTTTAAGAAATTTACACTTGAGAAATATATCTTTATATATAATCACAAAATCTGTTAAGATACATTGACCTATTACTTTATAGAGTCGTGTAGCTCTATAGTTTCACCAACTGTGTAAGGTTAGCCAATGTCTCTAACCACAACCCCCAAATTTTAGTGTCTTCACAAAGGAAATCGAATATCCAGTGCAGGTCAGTGAAAGGTGGGGGATGAGGGTGGGGTGGAGAAGCCTTTGTTCCAAGCAGTCATTTAGGAACAGGCCTGATCAGAGATACCATGCCCAGACCATCCAAGCAGCCACGCTCCTTTCCTTTTGCAATGGACAGTCTTGCTTCCCATCGCAATCATGTCTAGTTCATGGGAAAGATTCGATTAGTGTCAGCTGCATCCTTGTCTTAACATGAGGAAGAGTCACTGTTACCTGGAATGAGACCATAGATTCCACTATCCTTAGATCACATCAGAATTATCTTCTTTATAGTGTTTGTAGGGAAAAGTCACAAGAAAATAATAGGCACTAGAGTTTGGCATAGAAGAAGAGTTTTCTAGTTATGAAATACACGACTCGAAATTTGGTATAAACATCAGATTCTGACTAATGCCAGCCACATTTTTTACTGGCAGAAAATTAGCAGAAAAAGATAGCAAGATGCAAATTCTCACAGAGAAGTAGCAACAAGTCTTGAAAATCCAGATTTGACTATCAAGCAGGGGCTAGAGCACCAATTAACTTGGATCACAAGCGGTAAAAGTCTCATTTTGATCTTCTTATCATTCAGCAAGTATAACTCTATACAGAACACACTATCACACCATTTTGGGCTAAGATGTTCGAGACCTTTCCTTCTAGTTGTGAAGAAGGAAATGGCTTCTCATTTCTCTTATCTCACTTGGGGTCAAAATCTTTTATTTGTTCATTTCACTTATCTTGATCTCATACTGAGTCATATTAATTATAAGAACAAATTTAACTCTGAATATCAGAAAACAGATCTGAAGCAAATTACCTTATGGTGATTGACAAGCAAAACAAAGTTTTTTTTTAATTCCAGATTTTTACGAATTTATATTTTAAGGAAACCATAAAATCAAGGCAGCTTGATGTGAAACAAATGAAGACGTTCGGGAATTTTAATGGCGTATTAATGGTGTACGCCAGGGGTGGCCAACTTTTCTGTATATAAGATCTACTTTTTATCTTAAAATTGTGTCCCGATCGACTTGTTGTCATAGGCGTAGTCTAAGGGGGAAGAAGGGGTGTGAAATGCATACTATGTTT
>PVKE010003379.1:0-72867 GCA_004027555.1 Craseonycteris thonglongyai | reverse complement strand
AGAGAGAGAGAGAGAAAGATAGAGACAGAGAGAAGGGGGAGGGACCAGAGCAGTCTCCACAGCCGCACATCATCGGTTTTTCCACATAGTTTCATTCCACAGGGGCTGCAGAGGGCAGGAACTGGGCCAGGGTCTCACCCCGGTGAGAACCGAACTGGGGGCACTCCCCAGTTCAGCATATGGGTCCACACGGGCCAGGGCCAGGATTCGATCCTTGGTTCCTGGGGCTGCAAAGCGAGCGCCTAACCCACTGAGCCATCCCGGCTTCCCCTCTTTTTTTTTTAATATAAGTTATTCCTGAAGCACTAAGGAAGTAGAAAATTTAGAGAGAAATTTGTTGAAATTTTTACAAGGTAATGGCTTATAGGGTCAACTAGCAGGTGAGAAAGTTAATGGTACAGTACCTGTGTGCAATTGAAACTTAAGGTTTTAGGACTCTCTTGTTAAGATTTCTTTAAATCCTGTTAAAAAACTGTAGCATCAACTTAATATAAAAATCTTAGACGTTAAGGACACTTATCCAATTGTGATTTTCTTTAAATCAGGAAACTGAGGTGCAGAGAAGTTGAAGCTTGTCCAGTGCCACAGAACAGTGTTGAAAGTAAAGTTTGTAGTCCCTGACTTCCACATTAGAGTTATTTCTACTTCAGACTGTTGTTTCTTGGTAAGCTGTTTTTAAAATACTTAACAGGTCTTTTATTATATCTTTTATTAAAGTAAGTTTGAGCAACATTCCTACATTGTGTCAAAATGAACTTAAAAATTGAAATTTATTAATACTTTTGTGATGAAAATTTCAATTCTTTGTTTGGTTTTAGGTGAGTTAAAGTGAGAAAAATCCTGGTATTTTGAAGATGTCTCGGCACAGTGTTGTTTCCTGTTTAAATTACAAGTAATTTCAAGAGTTCAGAAAAAAAAGAATTTGGGATTTTTTGTGTGTGTGTTAAATCATGCCATCTGAACAGAAACAGTTATTTTTTGATAAAAAAGAAGCTACTTTAAAAAAAGATTGTGATGTGAAAAATGAGATTATTGATTCTCTCAGATCAGTACTTAAACCAAAAATTTCAGAAAGTATTTTTCATTATAAACTGAAAAATGTGAAAATTGATTTGCCGAAGATAAATATTCCAAATGAAGTTCTATTGAAGCATGAAGTCGACAAATACAGAAAATTATTTCAGCGTAAACCACAGACTGCAAGAAAATCTGTCAATATAAAGGCTGTAAGCTGTGTAGAGGAGTGCATGTTGCTCCATAAGTCTGAGAGAGTTGAAGAAAGTATAAAAACGTCTGCAAAAATCCTCAATTTCAACTGTTTAAAATGCCTAGGTAACACTCTGTATAGCCCAAATGATTTACAGAAACATTTTCAAATGTGGCACCATGGTGAGTTACCTTCATATCCTTGTGAAATGTGCAGTTTTTCAGCAAGTGACTTTCAGGTATTTAAACAACACAGACGAACCCATAGGAGCACTTTAGTAAAATGTGACATTTGTAACAATGAGAGTGTATATACTTTATTAGACTTAACAAAACATTTTGTATCCACACATTGTGTAAATGGAAGTTTTCAATGTGAAAAGTGCAAATTCTCTACCTTGGATGTTGGCACATTTGTTCAGCACATTCATAGACACAATGAAATCCATTATAAGTGTGGTAAATGTCATCATCTATATTTTACCAAAGGAGAGCTGCAGAAACACCTTCATGTTCATTCTGGTACATTTCCTTTCACTTGTCAATATTGTAGCTATGGTGCCATGAGGAAAGAGCACCTTGTAAGACATGTTATAACTTTTCACAAAGAACATTTATATGCAAAAGAAAAACTGGAAAAAGATAAATATGAAAAAAGGATGGCAAAGACTTCAGTAGGACTTAAGCTAATACTGAAAAGATACAAAATAGGTGCATCTAGAAAAACATTCTGGAAACGTAAGGAAATTAACAATGGAAGTGACCGAAGTATAGAAAAAAACACTGAAGAGCTTAGAAACGTGATCATAAAACAGGCTAAGTCTGAAGACCAGAGTCATCTTACTCAAGAACATTTAAATGAAGAAAAGGATGAACAACTACACTGTGAGAATAATGATAAACCTACTGAGTTGGAGTCCGAAAAGCCAACTCTTCTGTCCACTGGGCAGTGTAATAAAGCTGAAGAGGGATCCAGTTCTCCTTCAGGTTTCTTGAAGACTGCTGTACAAGGACCTACGGTGTTAATGGTGAAGAATAATAAAATAACAATTCCAGCTAACTATAGTGCTAAGTTTATGGGCTTTAAGATGGTAGATGGAAAACAACACATTGTAATAAAATTAATGCCTACCAGTAAACAGAATTCGTATTCACCAGGTTCACAGTCAGATGCTGCAAAGGACAGTACTGCTAATTTGCAGCCCCAGACTTTGGACACCACTGGATTTTTAACAAGAGTAACAACCATGTTAAGTGACACTGTTTACATGAAAGCCAGTACTCCATTTTCATGTTCATCCCCTATACTTGCAGGGAAAGTAACTTCAGAAAAAGAAACAGCTTTGCTATCTCAAATGAATAATATGCTTCAAACAGTGGATGATGAAAAAAGTTTACCATCTTTGCCAACATCGCCAGAATTAATTACGTCAGTGAGTTTGACCACAAAAGTTGAAACAAGAGATAATGTTGACTTATGGGGAAATCATATTGCTCAGAATCACCCTGAGGTGTCAGGTACTGCCATTAGAAGTCCAGATAAAGTCAACTGTGCTACCAAACCAAATGTATACGACAGTGAAGAAATGCATAACTACTGCATTAATAATGTCAACTCTGAGTTACCTATTGAATCTTCCAACCAAGGATTATTACCTTTTCATAACTACTCAAAAATGAATAATTCTAATAAACGTCGTAGGCTTTCAGGAACAGCAACATATGAAAGCCCTCAAAGAGAATCTCCATCAAGCAAGATGGTTGTTCAACAACCATTTAGTGTATCAGTTTTATCACTAGCGAGGAAGCAGAGCTCAAACCCAGATAGCTTGTTAGAGTCTATTAGCCTTTTAAATACTGAAGATGAAACTTTAAACACTCATGCTGAAATTGAAGACCAATGTATTTTAGAAAAAGGACAGAACATGGATAGACAGAACCTATACACGAATCAAAATCAAAATTTAGAGAGTATGACTGAAGAACCTAAATGGGTTGACATTTCCAGTGTTGAGTCACCTTTGATGCCCAGAATCACATCTGTGTTCTCTCTCCAGAGCAAACAGGCATCAGAAATTTTGCCACCTGAAATAAACCAGTTACTTCAAGATGAATTAATACCAAAATCTGATGTAAAACAAGACTCTAGTAACACTCCAGATAAAGGCCTGCCACTTGATTGTGACCAGTCATTTCAGGAACATGAGGGAGAAGACAAACATGTTGAATCTTCAACAGACTTTAGATTACAAGACATCTTTCCAATTCCATCTGGTAGTATGGGGATTAATGTGCCTGCAAATGATTTGATTTTTAAATATAGTGGAAAAGAAACAGAAATGCTGTCAGTGTCACAAGATGTGAGAGATTCAGAGAAGTCACCTAAAATTTCAGGTATTGGCACACTGCTTAAGACTCAGTCAGATGCAATAATAACACAACAACTCGTAAAAGACAAACTGCGAGCCACTACACAAAATTTAGGTTCTTTATATATGCAAAGTCCACTTGTAAATTTAGAACCAAAAAAGGCTGTCTTTGTTCAGACTCCAAAAGGTTTTTTTGTACCATTGCACCTTGCTAACAGGCCTGGATTACATGTTGTTTCAGGAAGACCACTGGTTAATACTCAAGGTGTACCTGCTTGTGTTCTTTTAAACAAGAAACCTGGGATGATTTTAACACTCAACAATGGGAAATTTGAAGGTGTTAACGTTGTCAAAACTGAGAGTGCTCAAGTCTGTGGAACTACAACTAAAGAGACTTGTAGAACACCTTTTTTGAAGGTAGAACCAAGCAATAATTGTCTGACACCTGCACTTTGTTCCAGTATTGGCAGTTGTTTGAGCACAAAAAGTAACTCAGAAAATACTTTGCCATTAAAAAGCCCTTACATTAAAACATCAGCAAGCTCTTCGGTGAAAGCTGTTCCTACTAATGTATCGGAGCATCAAGGCACTAAGTCGAATATCTTGGATTCAGCAAAACAGCAGAACGAGATTTTCCCAAAACCAACTATTTATACCCTTCTGCCTGATGGCAAACAAGCTGTTTTTTTAAAGTGTGTGATGCCAAATAAAACTGAACTGCCTAAGCCTAAATTAGTCCAAAATAGTACTTATTATCAAAATATACAGCCAAAGAAACCTGAAGGAACACCACAAAAAATATTGCTGAAGATTTTAAACCCTGTTTTAAATGTGACTGCCACTAATCTATCAGTAAGCAACTTTGCATCCTCCTTACAGAAAGACAATGTACCATCTAATCGCACTGCAGGAGGAGAGCAGAAAGAGCCAGAATCTTCTAGAGATGCCTTACCCTTACTAGATGATATGATGCCAGCAAATGAAATTGTGATAACTTCTACTGCAACATGCCCAGAATCTTCTGAGGAACCAATATGTATCCCTGACCATTCAGAAGCCAGGGTATTGCGGTGTAAGACAAATTGTACAGCTGAGAGAAGCTTTAATAGAAAAAAGACTTCCAAAAAAATTTTTACAGGAATAAAAACTCATGAAAGAAGGAAAGATTCTGAAACTGCCTTTGTATCTAGAAACAGAAACTGTAAACGAAAGTGTAGGAATCGTTACCAAGAACCTCCGAGAAAAAAAGCAACATTACATAGAAAGTGTAAAGAAAAGGCTAAACCTGAAGATATCCATAAGTCATTTGAATTTATCAGACCTAGGCTTTCAAAAGATACAGTCAGAACTTTGCGACTTTTTCCCTTTAGTTCCAAACAGCTTGTGAAATGTCCCAGGAGAAACCAACCAGTTGTCGTGTTGAATCATCCTGATGCAGATGCACCAGAAGTAGTAAATGTAATGAAAACTATTTCTAAATTTAATGGACGTGTACTTAAGGTTTCATTGTCACAAAGAACTATCGATGCTTTACTGAAACCAGTTTGTTGTAACTCTCCTAAAATAACTTTTGGTGACTTTTCCAAAAGGCACAAAACATTTAAGCCTGTTAATTCTGTAAAAGAAAGATTTGTGCTAAAATTAACACTCAAAAAGACAAGCAAAAACAATTACCAGATTGTGAAAACTACCTCTGAAAATGTTCTGAAGGCTACATTTAACTGCTGGTTTTGTGGTAGAGTATTTGACAATCAGGACACTTGGGCTGGTCATGGGCAGAGACATTTAATGGAAGCTACACGTGATTGGAATACATTAGAATAATTACCAAGGGAAAGAAAAAAGTATTAGAAGAAAACAGCAAATTAAATTACTTTAATGCAGACATTTTCTACTTTAATATAGTACCTAAAATCAAACATTTAGAGTTGGCTATATTTCCATAGGATGGAAAAAGTTTTATGTGTAGTATTTGAAAATGCTATCACTGTACACATAAGTTTTGGGAGAAATTCATCACAGCACAGATGTACCTTGATTTTATTTTTTTTAAATGTGTTTTTGGGAAGTTAGGGCTAACAGAAAATTTTGATAAATGTTTCCCCAATGTAGTTCTTTAGTGACTTAATAGAGGGTAGTGGCTGACAGCCCCATTCCTTCCACCAGCCTTATGACTTGTTAAAAGTACAGCTCCTCTGGAGATGGAGAGCGCTTTCACCATGGAACTGAAGGAGTGTCTCATTTGTGAAGATATGCTAAGAGCTTCGGTAAAGAACCTATTCTATATCTGCTAAATACAGTTTTTGAAACTTACAGATTACTTTGAGAATACACTTAATTCACTACATTTACACCTCATGGTGCTTGAAAAGAGTTTTTGACAAGTAAATTTTTTTTTCTCATAAGGTGTGCCCCATGTCAGAGATTGGAACACCCTCCCAAAATAATTTTCTAAATGGCTATGTCAAACCTTGCAGTAGTTGGGTAGCATTGGAAGAAGAATTAAACTCTGGGTCTAGGCTGAAGTCCAATTAAATAATTTCAATATTTCTGAATTTGATTGTATTCTCCCATGATCCCCTTGTATAGAGCTGTGCTTATTTTATTTAAATTGTTTGTCTCCCATAAACCAAATGGCCAATTTTTCTTGGTTGCCATCCCTTTAAAAAGAGTAGGACATAAGAAGAAGCACTTCCAAGGGAATGGCTTTTCTAGAAAACTAAAAATTATTCTATAGAAACAGTATTTTGAAGCAAGATTGGCAAAGCAAATTATATTTTCATCTGTTTTAATTACTGTTAGTGTCTGAACATTGGGACAAACCTTTTTTGTTAGCAACTTTTCAATAGGACTGACAACCCAAAGCAGATTATGTACTGATTGTTGGCAGTTGAAAATAAAGAAGCATTAATAGTGGACTCAGTGGCAGTGCATAAAACTTCAGGACATATTCTTAGGGACATACCCAATAGAGGAATAATTTTAAAAATGGATATTTTCATGACAATGACAGAATCATTAGTTTAAACTTTTCACCTTTAAGTTTGGATCAAATTTTGTTGGATCATTGGATAATATAGTTCTTGTATTGCAGAATTACATACGATACAATTTTATGTTACTACAAGTGTTACAACATTTTCATCGAAAACTTCAGGGCTTATTTTCTGTATATAACAAAGAATTTAAACCTGTACATATTTTTGTACCTTTCAGTTATGTAAATTTTGCACAGAAAGTTTTTGACATAAAAAGTTTCATTTTATTTTTCAATTTAGTTCTGTGCATGCACTAATAAAACTGGTTGTTTAATTTAAAAGGAATATATAAGACTTTACCCATGTTACTTTCCTGGTTTTTATTTCAGATGTAGAATTTGGGTGGGGGGTTAGGGGAGGGAGTAAATTCATTTTTCAGGGATTGAACACTATTGTTAGCAAAGTGCCTAAAAGATGTGAAACAGTTTACATATGTCAACTGTAACAGTAGGTCCCAAATGGGCCCATTCCCCCAATAGTTTTATTTTAAAGAAAGCCATACATAGATGCTTCAAGCTATCTTGCTATGCACATTATTCATGTACTGTGCAGTTTTGTGGTTTGTCTACTTTCTTAGTGAAGTATTTTTTTGTATAAAACCTGTTATAATTGTGTTTCTTAAATTGAGCCTAAGAATGGAGTTGATTGGAAATATACAGTATATATTAATAATGTGTATGGTGTTTAAAGAATGATAAGCATTATTAATTTCTGTAATGAATGTTTTCAATTAAATTTATCTTAAGTTTTGTGTTTACACAATTTTTTTTACTGTGCTGAAATCAAATGGGAATTTTATTCTAATGAGAAATAGTTAGATTTCAAGGTTGTTTTTTTTGTTGTTGTTTTTTTTTTTAAAGATTTATTTATTGTTTTTGACAGAGAGACAGAGATACAGAGTCAGAGACAGAGAAGTGGGGAGGGCCCAGAACAGTCTCCATAATTGCACATCATTGGTTTTTCCACATAGTTTCATTCCACAGGTGGGCGGGGCTGCACAGGGCAGGGACTGGGCCGGGGTCTCGCCCCGGTGAGAACTGAACTGGGGGCACTCCCCAGTTCAGCATATGGGTCCCACACGGGGTGGGGCCGGGATTCGATCCTTGGTCCCCAGGGCTGCAAAGTGAGCACCTAACCCACTGAGCCATCCCGGCTTCCCCTCTTTATTTTCTTTTTAAGTGAACTTTGCAAAATAAAATATGGAATTTTTTTCCCCCAAAAAAATCACAGGTGAAATTTTGTTTGAGAAGGGTAACATTTACCATAATTTTACTGTGGTTGTGCTGGTAAGGAAACCAGCCCAAAGCGAGGCTTATACTCTTCAGTACCCTAACAGCAATGAAATTGAAATGCTCTGTTACGGATTATTATGATGCATTGCCTTCTGAGAATAGAGAAGAGGAAGAACTATCTTGCCAATATTTGCAACACTATAAGAATACATTTCAGAACAGCCTTAACCAGTACAGAATATCTAATGTTGAGATAACATACCTTTTTCCATTAAAGTTTTAAAAGCCATTTAAAAACTTCATGCCCCCAGAATAACTCAGTACTTTTTCTGACTTTATTAATTTAGGACTTGGGGGTGGCAAACCTTTTGGCGATTTGAGTGCCAAAGTTTATGAAATAAGAGTATACTCGCTCGACTCGCATGCCAACCCATCGAGTGAGATAGAGATACCGATTATTTTTATGTCTGTAAGAGCATAAACAATTTTTTAAATGGTATTTACAGCTCCGTGTGCCGAAATAATTGCTCCGCGTGCCACTTTGGGCACGCGTGCCATAGGTTCACCACCCCTGACTTAGGTTATTCTGAAGGAGACACCTGCTTGGAGCTGCTTTATTGCCAGAGCAGAAAATCTGAAAACAAAACCCTTTATATGTTTTTCTCAGCTAAAACAGCTGAAGACGGCTTTCCATAATATGACATTCAGTAGTTTGAAGTACTTTTACAACTGGAAGAGTTAGTTTAATTTTGCAAGCCAACTTCTAGGTTTGGAATTCATTTCTCCTCTCCATGAAATAGGCCTCAGTATTTGACGTTTACTTAAAAATTTGTTTAATTTTTAAAGAGTTTGCCTTTTTATCTTACTAAGCAATAGCACAGATTGAAATGTAATGGCTTTTTATGAAAATTTTTAATTTTTTATAGGAGTCACAGGGTTTTTGGTAAAGGGTCAGATAGTAAATAACTTAGGCTTTGAAGGCCATTTAAGTCATAACTACTTAAATCTGTCATAAGGCAGAAACATTAATGAATGAATGTCCCTGTGTTTTAAAAGAAAACATTTTAAAACTTAGGTAGCGAGCCAAATTTAGCCCACCAAATAGTTTACCAACCTTTGCTGTGTCTCAAAATTCTCTTAAAGTGGGATTTATATTAAAAACAACTTTGGTTCTTGTGATGTACACCAGCTGTATAAAAGTTACAAAGTATAAAAACTAAAATGTCTGTATAAAGTTACCAACCTAGATACATTTATTTAAAAGTGAAGAAAATGGAAATGTAATGGAAATGATGACTGAGTAAAGTGGATAGGTCATTTGTGTGCTAAGGATAATGAAACTTATGGAGGGATTAAAAATGAAACAGATTGCTGTGAGAATTTATGTCCAAGTTAGATGAGAAGCAGATACTAGTTATTTTAATGGTTTTAAATAGCTGGTAAGTAAATGTAATAAAAATTCTGGGATGGGGGAGAATGGAAGTAGGCTGAAAGCAGGATACTGTATTAATTACAGCTAATTTTCCTGATTAACTTGGGATATGTCCCATTTGTGTTGAGGTATTGGGTCTGTTCTTGCTTTAGCAATTTATTAGGATCTTTGTTTTCAGCAAAGTTCTTGACTTTGTTGAGGGTCTCATCTAGTGTAAGTTGTTGCTGGCATTAGCAGAAAACTTTCCTTATAATGGAGGGTTGAAGTAGGATCAGCTTGGTTGACTTTAGTGTTCGTGGATTCAAGTAGGTTTCTCTTAATAACTGGACAGTTGAGAAGTAGTATCTTGGAAGAGATGTTTGACAAAGTCTTTGAATTGTTATTTGACTAGTTCTCTAATAGGGCTTCTATTAATAAATGCCCAAATTTAAGAATCTTCTTTAAAAATATCAATGCCATTATTATGACTGTAAACTTTTATGTAAATAGTGTAGGAAGAATGGTAATGTCCATTAATTAAAAAAAATATATTTTAGTTAATACCAAGAATGTACTTATAAAAAAATAACCATTCCTAGTAAAGACAGTTATAATTATGTTAAAAGCATTACTCCTTAATACTTTAGAGTCCTTTAAAATTGAGGTTATATTTAGTTGAAACATTTCTCCTTTCAATTAAGAAGCGAAACATAGATACCTGCCCTCATCAGTTATTTCATGCTAATATAAAGGTGTAGAAAATCAAAATGAAAAACTTAGAGAGGCCAAAATGCTATTTGCAATAACTTGATTTTAATGTTTTGAAATTCCAACAGAGTACACTGAAAGTTAACTTTTCTGAATGCTTAACAGTAATTTGAGAAACAATAAAAACCCATTTATTATAAGAATCACAAAATAATAAAATGTGAAGCTGCCAAAAGAAAACTCATGGGCAAGCCAGGATGGCTCAGTGGGTTAAGCTCTCACTTTGCAGCCCAGGGGACTGAGGATCAAATCCCGGCCCTGGCCCGTGCAGACTCGTATGCTGAACTGGGAAGTGCCCTCAGTTCAATTCTTGCCAGGGTGAGACCCTGGCCCAGTTCCTGCCCTGTGCAGCCCCGCGCCCACCTGTGGAATGAAACTATGTGGAAAAACCAATGATGTGCTATGGAGACTACTGTGGGCCCTCCCCCTTTCTGTCTCTGTTAAGGTGACCAGATTTTAACATTGGTAAAGCGGGACACCATTGACCGGGGGGGTGGGGGGGGGGGTGGTCCTTGATTAAAAACTTGGTCTATCTCCCGCCGTTCCCTAGCTTGTCCTGCATTGTTTCCAAAAATCAAGACTTTTAAAATGCCACGGGACGCGGGACAAATTGTTAAAAATTGGGACTGTCCCGCCAAAAGCGGGATGTCTGGTCACCTTAGTCTCTGTCTCTGTCTCTGTCTCTGTCTCTCTCTCTCTCTCTCTGTCAAAAACAATAAAAATAAATCTTTAAAAAAAAGAAAAAGAAAACCCACAAAACCTAACTGGGAGATAGGCAGTGTTTGGGTAACATTAAATAAACCAGTTTGTTTGATCTCATTTTCTACACCTGTGTCCCACAGAAGGCTTACGTGGAGTGGGTGGCAGCAGCTGGTTAGTGGTAGCCATTGCTTTACTCCCAACTCCTGCAATATAGAGAGTTTCAGGGCAGGGCAGCTACTGAATGGTACAGTCTCCCTTTCCCACACAGCTCTGTTGCAAGCCCTAGTGGGCTTGGCAGCCAAGTGGCAGCTTACATGTCTCCCAACCTTCCTGGGCAGAAGTGTTCTTCCATGAATATTTAGCAACTGGTGGAATTGGCAGATTGCATCCTCCCTGGTTCTGGGCTATAGATTCATACTGGAAGGTGGCAGCAGATTCTCTTGTGCCCTCCCCCAACCTCCAACACAGCTGTTTTTGCGACTGCATTGTTTACCCCAATATAACGTGGATTATAGTCCTAACCTTCCAAAATTATTAAATATTGATCATATATATTTTCTGTTACATTGCAATCAGAGACAAGTTCTGTTTAGAAATAACTCCAAGAACAGTTTTTATATTTTATTTTCACATTGAAAACCAGTCAGATTTGCTTCAGCCTCAAAGAACATGTTTATGTAAAATTAGATGACTGCAGCAAGCGAGCTGCACTTCTTTTTCTAAACAGAAAAAGGGTTTTAAAAAAAAAAAGTGATACATGGGAAGAAGCATAGTAGAAACTTCCTTTGAAGGGCTCCAGATGTAGGATAAATGTTAAGCAGCTATTATATAACTGTTGAAAGACCTAAAGGAAACCAGATTTTAAAAAAGTATGCTGACAATGTATCATCAAGTAGAAAATATAAATAAAAAGATAACAATTTTTTAAAAAAAGAACCAAATGGAAAGTACGGTGACCAAAGAGAATTTTACTAGAGAGGCTTAAAAGTAGTGTGAACTGGTAGAGAAGTCAGTAAACCTGCAGATTGGTAGAGACTATGAAATGTGAATCACAGACAAAAAAATGTAAGAAAAACAATCTCATACTACATATGAGTAAAAATTAACTAAAAAATGAGTCACAAACCAAAATGTTAGCAAAAACAATGAAATTTGTAGAAGGAAATTTTGACCTTCCTTGAGGCAAAGCCAGATGTGACACCAAAATCACAAATGAAAAAAATTAAAAACACAATTAAAAAAGGATATACAGAATATTTATTAGAAGAGAGTGTAGAGCTGATCTATTTTATCTAGTTTAGATTAATATAAATTTCAATAACAAAAAGGTCTTTGCCTGAGGTAGCTTCATTCTCCCTCCTACTGTTATTATCATAAATTATATCTTTATAATTGTGTGCCCACCAGTACAGATTTATAATTATTGCTTTATGTTTTTGTCTTTTAAATTAGGAGGGGGTCTTACCCTCCTATTTACAAATAAAAAAATACATTTATTCTGTCTTTTCTATATACCTATGCTGGTGTTTACAGTTATTTTTATTCTGTATTTTGTGTGGATTTGAGTTACTATCTACTGTTCTTTCATCCTGAAACACTCCCTGTAGCATTTAAAAAATATCTTTTTTTTAGTCTGTAGGACAGTTTTGCCAGCAGTGGGAATTTTGTCTTAATTTTTTCCTTCCTTTTTGAAAGACAGTTTTTCTGAATATAGAATTCTTGGTTGGCATTCTCCCCACCAATTCAGCACTTTGACTATATTGTCTCACTGCCTTCTGCCTTCCATGATTTCTGATGAGAAATCAGTTGTTAATCTTATTGCAGTCCCCTGGTATGTGATGAGTCACTGCTCTCTGGTTGCTTTCAGGATTCTTTCTTTGTCTTTCAGCAGTTTATGAGATATCTTATTTGCCTATCTTTGATTTTATCCTACTTAGAGTTCCTAGAGCTTTGTAGGTGGATAGATTAATATTTTTCATGAAATTTGGGAAGTGTGGGGTTATTATTTCTTCAAATATTCTTTCTGATCTTTCTGATGTTTTTTCTCCTTATAAGACTCACATTATGCATATGCTGTTAGGCTGGATGGTGTCTCATAGGTCTCAGGCTCTGGTCACTTCTCTTCATTTTTTTGTTTTTGTTTTTTTGTCTTTTTTTTTTCTGTTTCTCAAACCAGACAATGTCAGTTGACCTATCTTTAAGTTCCTGGGTCTTTCTTCTGCCTGATCAATTACCCCTCCAGTGAGTTTTTTATTTTAGTTATTGTACTTTTTAACTATTTAATAGGAAATTCTAGAATTAAAAGTTATTTTCATAATTTATTTTCTGTATTTAGTTGAGACATTATTCTCTTACTTTTCTACTGTTCTTTAAACTTGGTTTCTGTTAGCTCTTTGATCATGCTTTAAAAAGCAAAATTAACGTCTTTGTTTAGGAAATTCAATTCTTGGGCTTTCTCAGTATTTCTCTTGGTTGCTCCCCCCACCTCACCCCTCTGTGTATGGGCAATACTTTCTTTGCATGCCTTCTTTTTTTTTTTACTTGAAGAGAGGACATTTAAAATATTTTAATGTGGCAACTCTGAAGATCAGATTTTCTACCTCCCCCACTCCCCATGCCAGGGTTCGTTATTGCTGCTTGTTGTAGTTATTGTTTGTTTGTTAGTAACCTTTCTGGGTTAATTTTTTTAAGTTTATATTTTTGTTATGTGTGGCCACAAAAGTCTCTGTTATATTAGCTTAATGGTTAGCTAATAACGACACAGTTTTTCTTAAACACCATAAGTGAAGAAAACCTCCTGGTGTTTGCCAAGGGACTCTGTGTGTTTTTGTGGTGTACATGCAACACTCAGCAGGCCATTTGCAGCTCTGCCTTAGCCTTTACTTCCTACTTTGGCAGAGCCTCCAGATGGAAGGTGATGGCGGCTTAGGGCCTTCTCAAGTCTTATCACACACAGCCTTGGCATGTGTATGACTGCCTGGATCCCCAGCAATATGTTGGAGCTTTACAAAGCTGTTTTAGATATCTCATTCCCCAGTCTTTCCTCCCTAGCTTTTCGATTATTCTGTTGCTTGCCTCAAGAGTTATCTATCATCACAGGCAGTGGCGACTAAAACATTTACCTGCTAACGTTTTCAACATTGCTCTTAAGTAGCAGTTTTAGTTCTGGGCTGGCTTCAAGTCAGGCAAAAGCCAGTCTACTAGGAAGTTACCAGACTGGTCAAAACAAATCATTACTATTCTTTGTGAGTGAGGTGTATTCTACTCCCTCCATTACCAGGAATGGGGACTTTTATTTTCAGGAGTATGGCTAACATCAAACTTAAAGGTGAAAGATTGAAAACTTTTAAGATTGGGAACACAAAAGGATGTTCACTTTCATTGTTTCTATTAAATATTGTATTGGTGATTCTAGTCATGGCAATTAGGCAAATAAACAAAAGGCATTCAGATGGGAAAGGAAGAATTAGGAATACCTCTATTTTTAGATGACATGATCATGTATGTGAAAATTCTAAGGAATCCAATTAAAAAACCTTAAAACTAATAAATGAGATCAGCAAGGATGCAGAATACAAGATCAATAGAAAAATCAATTCTACTTCTATACATTAGCAATGAATAATCCTAAAATGAAATTAAGAAAATAAAATTCATTTACAGAGGATCTAAAGGAATAAGTGTTTTGGGCATAAACTTGACAAAAGAAATGCAAGACTTTTACACAGAAACTACGAAGCATTGAAAGAAATTAAAGAAAACCTAAATAAATGTAGAGACATCCCATGTTCATGGATCAGAAGACTTAACATTGTTAAGATGGCAGTACTCTAGAAATTGATCCACAGAGTCAAAGCAATGTCCCGTCAAAATTTTAGCTAGCTTTTCTTTTTGTGTGTGTGTGCAGAAATTAACAAGCTGATTCTAAAATTACATGGAAAAGCAAGGGATCCGGAACAGCTAGAACAATTTTATAAAGAAGAATAAAGTTGGAAAATTCATACGTCCTTATTTCAAAACTTACCACAAATCTGGAATCGCAGTGTAGTACTGACATAGTATAGACATATAGAGAAATGGAATAAAATTGAGAATCCAGAAATAAACCCATACATTTATGATCAATTGAATGCCAAATTCAGTGTAGAAATATAGTCTTTTAACAAATGCTGCCGGAACAACTGGATATCCATCTGCCTCACATCATGCATAAAAGTTAACTCAAAATGAATCAAAGACCTAATTGTTAGAGACAAAAATATAAAAATATTAGAACATAGGTATATATCTTTGTGACTTTGAATTAGAGAGCAATATCTTAAGACACCAAGAGCACAAACAAACAGTAGATACATTAGAATTAATTAAAGTGAAAAACTCGTTTCAGAGAACTCAAGAAGGTGAAAAAGACAACCCACAGAGTCAGAGAAAGTATCTTCAGATCATATCCGGTATGGGAGTTGTATCCAGAATATATTGATATAAAAATAATTACAGGGGAAGCTGGGATGGCTCAGTGGGTTAGGCACTCACTTTGCAGCCCTGGGGACCGAGGATCGAATCCCGGCCCCGGCCCGTGTGGACCCATATGCTGAACTGGGGTGTGCCCCCAGTTCAGTTCTCACTGGGGCGAGACCCTGGCCCAGTTCCTGCCCTGTGCAGCCCCGCCCACCTGTGGAATAAAAACTATGTGGAAAAACCAATGATGTGCAAATATGGAGACTGTTCTGGGCCCTCCCCCTTCTCTCTGTCTCTGTCTCTGTCTCTGTATCTCTCTGTTAAAAACAATAAATAAATCTTTAAAAAATAATAAAATAATTACAATTCAAAAATAAAGCTCAGTTAAAAATGGTCAAAGGATTTAAATACACATTTCTCCAAAGAAAGTATACAAATAGCTAATAACCATGTGAAAAGATGCTTCATATTTTTAGTCATTAGGGAAATGCAAAGGAAAACCATGAGATACTACTTCACATTCTTTAGGATGGGCATAATAAAAAATGCAGACCAATCACAAGAGCTGGTGAGTATGTGGAGAAACTGGAACTCTTATACATTGTAGGTCAGATTAAAATGGTACAGTCACTTTGGGAAATGGTTGGGCATTCCTCAAAACTGTCAAACATTGTTACCATTTGACAGTGGATTTTACTTCTAGATATGAATCCAAAAGAAATGAGAGATGTATCCACTCAAAAACATGTACACAATTGTTGATAGCAGTATTATGCATACTAGCCAAAAAGTAGAAACAACTCTAGTGTCCATCAACTGATGAATAGATAAACAAAATATGGTATGTCTGTATAATATTCAATAAGAAAAGGAGTACTGATACATGCTATATCATGGGTGAACTTTGAAAATATTATGCTAAGTGAAAGAAGCCAGTCACAAAGGGCCACATAGTGTATAATTCCATTCATATGAAATAGAAAGAGTATGCAAATCTATAGAGGCAAAATAGATTAGTAATTGACTATGTTGGAAGTTAATGGAGAATGGTATCTTGTTATGGGTATGGAGTTTCTTTTTTGAGGTGAGAATGTTATAATCAGATTGTGGTTATGGTTGCACAATTCTGAATATAGTAAAACCCACTGAATTATATAGTGGTAAATGGGTGAATTTTACAGTGTGTGAATTATATCAATAATGCCATTAAAATTCCCCCAAATTAAAAAATGGTTAACTATGAGAAGGGGGAGAATTAGATGCTAAGAAATACAGGAATGGCAAATGCAGGAATCAGCTACTATTTCTAGGATTGAGAGAGAATAAACCAAGAAGGAACTAAGCACTTAGAATAGGGCTCCCTAACCCCTAGTCTGAGATTCAGGCCCTATTAAAGAGGTTGAAGCTGCCACAGATCCATTCAGCCTGCTGATAACGAAGAATTTTGCCAGAGGGGGCAGACCTGAGCTGATCCTAAAGAGCAGTCAATTCAGTGGCTGTGAAACTCATTGAAGGGTACTGGTCAGCTAGAACTGTTCTGCTGTGAACAGCCTGCTGAGTGTTAAAGAAACTCACTGGAAGCTGTGAGCAGCCTGGCGCTGGTCCACAGGAAGGTGTTCCACTGAGTGGCAAGAAAACTCACTAGAAGGTGTGTCCAAGCTGGAGCCTACTGGGTTGCTGACAAAAATTCACTAGTGAGCACTGATGAGCTAGAACCAGTTAGCAGAAACTGTCCTGGAAGGTGGCAGGAAAGCTCAGTGGAGGATGCCATAGCCAGAACGAGTCTGCAAGTGACCTGCTAGGTGGCTGAGATAGTGGTTGTCACTGGGGCTGCCCTAATCCACTGATGGGAAAAAGGCACAGTGGAATCAGGAGGGGATATTGGTATCCATCTGTATCAATGTCTATATCGATATATCTATATCCATCTGTCATCTACCTACCTAAAATACAGCATCCTCATTTGCTGCTCATATCCTGCCTCAGTGATTGCTGTGTTCTGTTAAACCTTATCCACAACTCTTGTGAGTCAAGCCCCTTGACTGCAGCCAGATTTTCCCAGTTGTTAAGATAATTGAGACCCCTGACTTCTGAATATTACCTAGCTATGATTAGCCCTAGCCACTAGAGCAAGACCATCTGGGAACTTCATAGTGATGTTGAGAACTGTTGTGACCTGTTATGTCCTATATTAGTCTCATAAAATCTCAGCAAGGTAAATGAGAAAACAAGTTCATTGAGTATTTTGTTCAAGATTGTATAGCTAGTAAGGGCCAGAGCCAGCATGATTAAAATCTAGACCTAATAGCCCATTTATAGGTAAAAATATACACCCCAATAAATTTAACAACTTCAAAAAAAGTTAAAAAAGCCACATATATATATATATGTGTGTGTGTGTGTGTGTGTAACAGGTATGACAAAAATGTTCTACATTTTTCTAGGGAAAAGAAGAGTGAGATATTGCACATGAGGTAAGAGGTAAGTGATTTTGAATAGGGGCTTTTAATCTCCTTAGTTGTTTTTTTTCATTCAAGGGTTATTCTAATTGCATGCCATTATTTCAAGTACAGTAATCATCCTGGATAAAAGTTCTGTTTGCTATTTTTATAAAATGCTAACTGATTTTGAAAGATATTTAAGTAGATATTTGGATACCTTCAAGGACTTGAGATTATTTATGCATTTCATCTGCCTGATTTACCAGTACATACTGACAGATACATGACAAGCTCAATAAATGTTAGCTGGTTGAGTGAAAGAATAATAATTAACACTTTGAAATTTTACAATATTTAGTGCACTCATTGAACAACCCTATCAGGTAGGTTGCATTCTCATTCTCCATTTTACAATGAGGAAACCAAGATGAAAAATTTGCCCAAGTTTACACAACCTGTTATTGGTGGACCTTGGATTAGAAGCAGAAATTGAGGCAGTTCACTGAAGCCCTTGCACTAAACCACAGTAGTATCCTGTGCCGGCTAATGGGGGAGTTACTTTTAGGACCACTTGGGTCTTTAGTAGAATAATGGTACACCCATTTTGACTCTTCGAAGTTCCTCAGCTCTGGAGGCTGCAGATCTGAGATCCTGGTGTCAGCAGGGCCACATTTTCTCTGAAGCCTGTAGGAGACTCCTTCTGGTTTTTGTTTGTTTGTTTGGTTGGTTTTAAGATTTGTTTTATTGTTCTTGATAGAGACAGAGAGAAGGGGAAGGGCCCAGAGCAGTCTCCATAGCTCTAAGTCATCAGTTTTCGACATGGTTTTGTTGTTCACACAGGTGGGTGGGGGCCGCACAGGGCAGGAACCAGACCAGGGGGCCTCCCACATGGGAGGCACGCTCCCACAAGCTGGGGGCTGAACCGGAGGCCTCCCACATGCGAAGCTCGCCCCAGCGAGAACTGAACTGGGTCCACACCCCAGTTCAGCATGTGGGTCTGCACAGGCTGGGGCTGGGATTCAATCCTCAGACCGTAGGGCTGTGAGTGCTCAACCCGCTGAGCCATCTCAGCTTCCCCTCACAATGCTCTTTTATTCCTTAGTGTTCATCAGTGTCTCTTTCCTGACCTTGTACCATGGGATATTTCCCTAGGATTTTAGTCTAGTTTTGCTCTTATCTTTGAACTTCATACCAAGTTTAGGGTTCATTTAATAGACATAGATCAAAGAGAGTATAACTATTTTTAATAAGCAAAGCTAACAACATAATCATGGACAAGAACGTCTAGAAAGGTCATATCTATGTGCATCTCCCATGGTTGGGAGCACTCACAAAAAGGAACCATTATATCCCCCATATCTGTTCTTATAACTATCACACATTACCTATATTTTATTTTCCACAAATAAAAATTTTAACCAAGACATAATCACAGCATTGCAGTGCAGCATCTACTGATAGCCTAGTTAATGAGTGCCCCAGTGACCGCTGTGGTGCCCTAAATTTCAAGCAGCTTTGTTTTATCCAAGATTCTTATTTTCTTATTTTGGAAATAGAATGTGGTTTCCTTACATGATTGAAAATACTTTACAACTGTTTCCTTTAAATAAAGACATTTATTTGAAGACTGTTAACAGCATGATAACTTGATTTCACCAGGTATTAACTGTTCATCAGGTCATATGAGTTTATAAAGAAATGGATGACCAACTCAATAGCTGCCTCTCTTCTATTTTATCATGGAATGAGTCACAGTTCCAAAAGGAAGCTTGGTGACTTTTTCTTAAAAGTAGAAATAGGGAAAATGTCTGAAGCAGTGGTGTTGACTTCCTTTTTCTTTTCTTTTTTTTAACTTATGAAACTTTTACTGCGTATTTCAGTCTTGTCGAATCCTTTGTGTTGTTCTGACTGTCGATGAGAACCAGGGGACTATGTTGATGATTCTTGATAATTTCAGCAACACTTTCAAAGTACTAGAGCAAGAAAACATAGATGAATTACACGTTGGCATTTATGTTAACTTTGAGCTTCACTCCTCCCATCTCCCACTTTCTCAAGTTAGTCATAGTTATTAGATCCCAACTGACAGTCTACCCAAAAATGTCTGATTTAACAAAGACTGTATATAACCTTCGAGGTGGCAGATCCTGGCCTTTCCGATATTCAGCTTCAATGAGTGTAACTCCTTAGAGAAATTACTTCATTGAGTTATAATGTAACATTTCAATACATTGTATTTTCTTTTTTATTTAGTGCCAAGTTAGAACTGTCACATGTTAAATTTCTCTACATTATTTACTCTTAGATTGTACAGTCTTATGTGGAAGGACTGATATAATAAATTAACCTTATAATTTAGTGTCAAGAGTTACTTCCCAGACTAATTCATGGTTTTTTTATGTTTTTTTGTTTTTTTTTTAATAAAGTTGTATTGATAGTTTATTTTTTAAATATATATTTTTATTTATTATTTATTTTTGACAGAGAGAGAGAGAGAGAGAGAGAGCTGAACTGGGGAGCTCCCAGTTCAGCATATGGTTCTGCACGGGCCGGGGCCAGGATGCGATCCTCTGTCCCCGGCGCTGCAAGTGAGCGCTTAACTCACTGAGCCACCCCGGCTTCCCCTGTTTTTGTTTTCTTTTTTGAATAAATAAGGAAAGCTTTATAAATCCTCATATTTACATTTTTGTTTTAGCATCCAATAAACTTAGAGCTAAATCAATGCCTAATTAATAATGGAATTTCATGCTAGGCTCTTACCCATATATTTTATTTTTTCATATATTAATTCATATTCTCTGTAGATTTTAAATTGTCATATTTTTTTTTCTAAAAAATGATCATTTTAAATGAAAGATAAAGTAAATCTAACAGACCATGTAATCAAATGCATTTTATATAAAAGTGCGACAAGCTCACAGTCATCAGATAAATGCAATTAGAAACAGGTTTTAAAAAGTGGTAATTGTTGGGGATGTGGGATAGTTCAGCAGTTGAGCACTTACCTTGCAACCGCAAGGTCCAGGGATCAAAGCCCAGCCCCTGCAAACTTATATGCTGAACTGCAGCACAACTTGTAACCTCCGGGACGGCAGTAAAGGTTCTCCCCTCCTATAAAGGAGGCCCCCCAATTCTGTTCCCACCCCGCACGGCCCCACATCCACGTGTGTGGAATGAAACCATGTCACAACTAATGATGTACAACTATGGAGACTGCTCTAGGCCCTTTCTCTCACTCACCTTCTCTAGAACAATAAAATAAATCTTAAAAAAACAAAGTAGTAATTGTTTTGCATCAGTGCCATAAATTGAGCAATTATCACCAATTGGTTTTATTGTCTTTTCATTTTTATATAAAGACAAACATCTGGAATAAAAATAAATTTAAATGCCTTTATTAATTATTTGGATAGCTTCCAAAATATCTATATTTTGAATACAGTAAAGTATTCAGAATATTGGTCAACCTTTTCAAAAGAAATACCAGTCATCTTAGATGATTGGCTATCTGAATATTAGATCAGGGAGGAAAGGTGAGAGACAGGGACCTTTGAATATCATTAGTCTTCTTTTTTTTTTTTTTTTTAGTAACTTTTAAGAAAAGATCTAAAAAAAAAAAAAGAAAAGATCTATTTTAGTGTTTGAGAGAAGGTGAGAGAGAGACAGAGAGAAAGGGAGAGGGCCCAGAGCAGTCTCCATAGTTGTACATCATGAGTTTTTTGACATAGTTGCATTCCATACAGGTGGACGTGGGGCTGCATGGAGTGGAAATGAACTGGGGGCCTCCGTCATGGGAGGCAATAACCTTTGCTGCCATTATGATGCTTCCCAGTGGTGTGCTGCAGTTCAGCATGTGGGCCTGCTTGGGCCAGGGCTGGGATTTGATCCCCAGACCTCATGGTTGCAAGGTAAGCGCTCAACCTGCTTAGCTATCCTGGCATCTTCTCATTAGTCTCTATTTTTTACTTTTTTTCTTCATTCAGCTCTCTTGCAATTGTCAATGAAATCCTTTTATGATATTCATGAAGACATTCATTCTTTTTGTTTAGCATAGCATGTTGTTACATTGATGCAGTTGGAAGTTAAATTTATGGGCTAAAGAACCAGGAAATGAAATAGCACAACCCCTTAGAGGTAGATTCCAAGTGAAAAGTATGTTCTGAACCAGGAAACATAAGAGAGATTAGCTATACTTACACAAACAAATATCTTATTCTGTTCTTCTAATCCCTAAATATTTTTGAGTATTGCTTTAGTTTTGGGGAATTTAATGTTTGAAGAAGGGAGCTGAGTTTAAATTTTTGAAGTAGGGAGTGGTGTTTAGGTATACTTTTTACCTAACTGTATGAAGAATTGGGCATAACTTAGCTGCATCTCTCTTCAGTGCTCTTTTTTTCTGTCTACAAGTACCGACAGACTTTTCAAAATATCCACATGGTTGACATCATGTAACTAAAGTTTTCATTTTCCATTCAGATGTTCAGTATATGAGAGAAATAACCTTTTTATTATAGTTAATTAAAGTAAGAGTTTTAATGGACTCTGTCAGTACTTCCAGATGCTGTTATAATAGTATACTATTTATTTTGTATATGTAGGCTGGGTATGTGGGGCGTGAGGTAAAGCTCTAATTTATTCATTCTGAGGTAGTGTTAAAGATTCTTTAGGCAAGAAGGAATCCTTGTTTACCAGAGTTTCCTAGCAAGACAAAGAAGTCCAGAGTCCCTCGGAGAGCTCAGTATTTATAGGAGAGAATTTCAGGACCTCTAAACAGGACAGCTCCCTCACCCACCCCACCCTTAAGCCTCCCCTAGGGAAGTTTTACAATGAAACCACCCACTCAGAGTCATTCTGTCCTACTAAAATCATCACTATCCCTTACCACTGATTACTACTATTAGGAGCATTTACTTAAAAAGACTTGTCAGATAAAAGTTGGAGTGAGAATTAAAGTTTTGTGAGTAGAGAAAAACAAACAGTTCTCTTAAAGTTTAACTGATGATAACTGGTAATTCAATCTATATTTTAAAACCTAAGTTTGATCTTTACCAGTGTTTGTGTTTTCAGATTCAAGAGTTTTGCATTTGATAACTGAGACTTTATTACAAGCAAAATAAAACCCCAAACTGTAAAACTCCTAGAAGGAAACAGGGGGAAATCTTCATAAGATTGTATTTGGCAATGAGTTCTTAGATATGACACCAAATGCACAGTCAAAAAACAAAAATAGACACATCATACTACATCAAACTTAAAAACTTCTGTTCATCAAAGGTGACAATCAACAGAGTAAAAGGTAATCTATGGAATGGGAGAAAATACTTCCAAATCATATATCTGCTAAGGGGTTAATATTCAGAATAATAAAGAACTATAACTCAACAACACAAGATCAAACAATCTGATTTTAAAATGGGCAAAGGACTTGAACAGACATTTCTTCAAAGGTAATATACAAATGGCCAACAATCATATGGAAAGATGCTTAACATCTCCATTAGAGAAAAGCAAATCAAAACCGTAGTCTATCCACTATGATACCTACTATGTGGAAAAGTTGGATCCCTCGTGCACTGTTGGTGGGATTTTGAAATGATGTGGTTACTATGGAAAACAACAAAGAGGTCCCTCAAAAAATTAGAAATACAGCTACTAAATGATCCAGCAATCCTACTTCTGGAAATATATCCAGAAGAATTGAAAGTGGAATCTCAAAGAGATATCTGTATACCCCTGTTCATGACAACACTCTTTACAATAGCTAAGAGGTCAAAGCAGCCCAAATGCCCAACAGGCAAATGGATAAACAGAATGTGGTAGTTAATACAATGGAATACGATGTAGCCCCAAAAAGAAAAGAAATCCTGTCACATGCTACAACATGGGTGAACCTTGATAATATTATTCCACATGAAATAAGCCAGTAATCAAAGGAAAAAACACTGGATGATCCCACTTACATGAGGCTTCTAAAGTAGTCTAATTCATAGCGATACAAAGTGAAATGGTGATTGCCAGGGACTGCAGGGAGTGAGAACAGGGGAGCTGTCCAAGGAGTTTAAGAGATGCAAGATAAGAAAGCCCCGGAGATCTGCTTCACAACATTGTACATATACATAACACTGTTAGACTGTACACTTTAAAATGGTTAATACGGTAAGTTTTATGATTTTTTACCACATTTTTAAAAGATTTCTTTTCTTGTTTTTGACAGAGGCAGAGACAGAAAGAGACACAGAAGGGAAAGGGCCCAGAGCAGTCTCCATGGTTGTACGTTATTGGTTTTCAACATAGTTTCATTCCACAGGTGGGCGCTGGGCCGAGCAGGGCAGGAACTGGGCAGCAGGCCTCCCACATGGGAGGCCCGCCCCAGGTGGGAGCCGAACCGGGGAGCCTCGCATGTGAGAAGCTTGTCCTGGTGGGAACAGAACTGGGGATACACCCCAATTCAGCATATGGGTCTGCACGGGCCAGGGCTGGGACTGGGACTCAATCCTTGGACCCCAGGCCTACAATGTGAGGGCTCAACCCGCTGAGCCATCCCAGCTTCCCCACATATTTTTCTTTTTTAAAGCAAAGAGCACACTCATTGCCACAAGACCTTATCAGGTTGCTTTACAAATGCTATTCTCTTGCCTGTAATCCATCATTATGGAAGCCAGCCATTGTGCTGTGGTTCTGTAAATGCAGAGATGAACAAGTCATAGTCTAGGTAGGCCAAGGGCCTGGCTTCATCTACTGGAGAAGACAGACCCTTCAGAAATTGCGATATTTTCTAACAATTTACTTTCTAACAAGTGTTGGGCTTGGAATTGGTGTAGTTCTTTCTGAAGGAATATTGAAAACAAATATTTCTTAACATGACTTTTAAAATATGATTTTTCTGCTTAAACTGTTCTTTCCTCTTTTCTCCTCATCCCCTCCAGCTTTCATTCAAGGCCAGAATAGGTATCACCCTTTCTGACCCTTCATGAATTACTCCAGCCCATATTTCAGGGCTCACCTATAGGAACAGCTAGCTAAACTGACAGATGGTAAGCATTGAATTTGGTCCAGATTAGAGAGGAGTTGAAGTTCATGCTTGGTTAGTTCTCAAAATCCCTTGTAAAGCTTCTTTCCTCTGCAAGTCTGAAAGTTCATTCTAGTCTATAGACTAATGTTTCAACTCAGGTTTCTGCATCTCTTCTGGTCCTTCCCTGGTCACCTGCCTTGGTATTTGAGTTGAGATCTTATTTATTGACCTAGGAGCTCTGAACACTGACTTTGATTTTTTTTACAGTCATTCTATTATAATATTTGGCATTTCTGTCTTGACTTTTATGTCCCCCTGAACTAAAATACTGAATCCAACTGATCCTACTAAGTAACAGGGTAAAAGGACCTCATGCCAGTCTTTCCTCCTTTCCATGCTCTCATAGGATGTAGAGCCCAAACCCAGTACCTGATCTGTTTGGGACATGTGTGCAGGCCAAGCCCTCTTATATCCCTTCTCCTCATCTCTAGCACCTAATGCAGTATGATGCCCTGTGTTCAATACATAGTAATAGAGTTGGATTAAAAGAGAAACTACTGACCTCTTCACCATTTTTCTTTCTGCCCAAAGCGTACTGTTTGGTTGCTTCAATAAATCGCACAGGGACATTATATACTCGCTTGTTAAAAAATACAACTAATGTATACGGCTGTTTGGAATCATGGCCAGAGCTTTTCCGAATAAGAAATGATCCATCCTGTGTATTAAAAAAAAAGTATAATTCTGGCTAGCATTACTTATATTTTCACAGGTTAAAAGTTAGTTTATGAAAAATGCAGATATTCAAAATATAATTATTTAGTTATATGATTTTTATTGATAAGATTGTTTTATTATAAGAAAATACTTCATTAAACTATATACTTATAGAAAATATAAACATATTTTATAATTACATGTGTTTATTATACTTATTTTTCTAAATATAAAACACATACTTATAGAAAATCCTGAATGAGATCAATGCACTGTTTGGTGCACTAAATAAGATATTATGTTTATAGAATTTAGAAATGTGTGAAGGGACATTGTTGATCTAGGAACCATGTCCACAAGCTATTAATGAACAAAAGAATATCAAGCAAATTCCATTCATAAGAAGAAAGTAGATATTGAGAATCAAAATATTTAAGCTGTTGAACATTCTCTCCTGAAAAATTTTCCACTGAAGCATATAAAAAACTGTATCACAACATTCCAAATTTAGTTCAATATTTTATAAGGTAGTCTAAAATCATAAATTCAAAAATTATAAACAAAAAAGCAGGAAGAAGAAATGCAGCAACTGTTGATCAAACTCAGGAAGGAAAATAAAGAGAAAGATAAACCTGTCTCAGAAATGAAAAAGAAATTACAAGATGCCAAAGAGACAATAGCCTCAAATAAAGATTTAATAAGTATCTAAAGGATGGCTTGGAAGCAACCAAGACAGAGAGAGAGAGAGAGAGATTAAAAAAAAAAACACAACAAAAAAACCCCAATGTACAATAGGGTCAAAGTGGTTGGAATGAAAATGAAAGACAGACAAAAAAAAGGTAAAAAATGCATGTAATTTCAGTCCTTGAAGAAGAAAAATGAAACAATGAAACAGAACACTCTTTTTTAAGACTATAATTTAAGAAAATATACTGGGAAGAAAGAAAACTTAAATCTACACGTTGAAAGGGCTTCCGTCTACCTGAAAAAATTGATCTGAAAATCAACTCAGAGACATACAAGGGCTGTCCAGAAACAATCCAGCCATAAATGCCTCTATTTTTCATATTACATGGCTTGATACTTTCTGGACAGCCCTCCTATTCTGGTAAAACTATTAGACTTTCAAAAATAAGAAGTCTGCAGAGCCTTCAGACTAAAATATCCAATTATGTATAAGGGCAATAAAATAACATTAATGTCATGTAAAACACGGCAATCCAGTGGAACAACAACTTCCAAAAACTCAGGATTTTATATCCAGCCAAGATTTCCTCCAGGTCTCAGGCTATGAAAAACAGTTTTGAATGTGTAAGAATTCAGGGAATGATGTAAACATGGTTCTTCCTGAGAATGTACTACAAGGGGAGCTTCATCAAACACAAAGAGATAACTAGAGAAGCCAGCGAAGGACTGAGGAAAAGCATTTAATATATTTAATTATAGGGCTAGGACTTAAAACCAGGGTGGCAAAAAAAGAAATAGTATATAAATGTTATATATTCGGACAAAGAAGGGTGCAAGTGAAAAAAATGGGAGGAGAAAAGAGGAAAAGGGAAATGTGGCATTTTAATCTTGGATTGTCCAAACTGTCTCTTGGTGTTGTACATGACTGGGTTTGGACTCCTTAAAAAATCTCTTCCCGGGAACTTTTTGCCATCCTGACCTCAATCTTTTATCCCATGCATTGATCCAACATAGGCTGCTACTTCGGACTCCTAGATGGATCTCATGCAGCACCAAGCCTTTCAGAGACTCCCCCTGGAGCTTTCTTCTCCCCCACTGTTGAAGGGCAGTGGGCCCTCTGGGTGCTTGTCAAGCTGAGAGGACAAGTAGAAATGAGATGGAGGAGCAAAAAGGAAGATGCTTGAAAGAGAGGAGGGCATGGTAATTCCTTTCAAGAAAGAAGATCCCCGCAGCCATAACAGTTGCAAGTATTTCATTAGCCATTATCAGGATGACAACGGTGCCTAAGATAGGCTGGGGGCAGAATATAAGATTTAAAAAGGGGCAAACCTTGTTTGACCTGTATAATGCCTCTTCAGCAGACTTTCGATCGCAGGCACCAGCATACCATGGCTTGCAGTGAACGTCAGCTTCCTGTGAAATAGGGGGCATTATTAGGCATGAGGTGGTCCTTCAATAAGACCAATCATACCTTCTGTGCAGTAAAAACAGAGTTCCATTCTGCATAACCAAGACAGTAATTTGAAAATAAACTTTATGCATCCTTTGATCAGTCACAGGATTATATAATTGACTTTTTCCCATTTGGCCTTAGCTGCTAACCTTAGTAATTGAACATAAGAACTAAATCCTGCTAGATCCCTGAACTATTTATTCCTTTCTCCTAAATAAATTATAATCTTCCTTTTTATTGTGATCTTATTGTTACTGTTTGTGTTGTGCTTTATAATTTCCAAAGTGTTTTTACAATTATTATCTGATTTGTTATTGGTAACTACTTTGAAGGCAAGAAGGAGAATTGCTATCATCCCTATTTCATAATTGAGAAAGCTTATAGACTTGCCCAAGGGCACCTAGAGTCCTTTCTCTGTTTATAAACTGCACTGTTTTATGTGTTTTAATATTATATGCCTCCTCAGACCAATTCTGAGAAAACTATTTAGTTTTAATAGAACCTCTGAGAGAAAGAACAATAAAAATAACACACGCCTTTGCTAGTTTTGAAGAAACAGAAATTATTATCTAAGGCATCTGGAATACAAATTGCAATAAATGGATTAAAGTCTTAATTGAAAAAGAAATGTATTCTCTACCCATCAGCAAAAGACAACTCACAAGCTGACTTAAAATATAGTCTGTTTCACTCCTCTCTTATAAGAAGACACACGCTTTCCTGCAGTTTACTGGAAACAACAAGGGTTCATTTCATACCTGTTCTGACAGATTGGAATTAGATGAAAAACTGGGTAATGGGCCATCCACAGTGGGGCTTCCCCCTTCTGGAAATCCTGAAAGGGATTTGAAAAATCAATGGCTTTTCATTGTATCTCCAGCAGTTACTGTGCCTGTAACTTCGTACTGTGCTAGGGAACACACACACTGAAAAATCACACACACAGCAAAAAATCCTTAAGAGCATTGGTTCTCAAAGTTGGTTTGAGGATGCCAGGAATCCCCAAGATCCTTTCAGGAGTTTACAAGTCCTTTTCCAAATACACATCTCTGTGGCCCAATTTTCTTCCTATACTTCAACCAAAAAAGTGTATTGCACCAGGATGAAAGTATAAGCAGAATGAGAATCCAGTTGTCTCTGTTACTCCAGGCATTAAAGAGATTTAAGGAATGTAAATGAATGCCACTCTTACCACTAACTTATTGTTTGGAAAATATGATTATTTTTCATGAAAATATGCCATGTTACCATGTAATAATAATAAGTTTAATACTTTTAAGTGGATTAATAAGTGTTTTCATTAATTCATTAAATATCAATAGAAACACATAAACAATGTTCTTTGGGTCTGCAGTGATGTTAAAAGTATTAAAATGGTTTCAAGACCAAAATGTTTGAGACTTGCTGCCTAAGGCATAAACTCAGTCTAAATGTGAAGATACATGAAATAAGAGGAAACACTTTGCTGCATCCATTCATTCATTCATTTATGCATTCACGGATTCATTTATTGTGTGCCTGCCATGGATCAAGGCATTGGGGATGGATATATAGTATGTAGCAGTCAACAAAATAGCAAAATGTCCTGCCCTCCTGGAGCTTAAATTTTAATGGAGTGAGATAGGCAACAAAGATATAAGTCAATATCTACACAATATTACCAAGTCATAAAGTGCTGTAGAGCAAAATAAACAGGGCTGGGACTGGGGCTAGCCTCGAACAAGCAGTGCGTTTAGGCTGGTCAGGGAAAGCCTCACGGAGGTGACACATGGGTAAAATCTGCAAGTGGAAAGGAAGGTGGCATGTGAATATCTCAGGAAAGAATGTTCCGGGCAGAGGAAACAGTGAACATAAGACCTGGCATGTTTGAGGAACAGAGAGGGGGCCCCTGTGCCTGATGAGCAGTGAGGAAAGGAGAGGGAATTTGGGGTGAAGTCAGTCCAGAGGTAATGAAGGGAGCAGATTTGTGGGACCCAGAGGCGCCCCTGCCAGGCCCCGGGCTTGAACAAGCATGGTATGGGCAGCTTTGGGAGTGTTGTGAACAGAGAAGTAATGCAGTCTGCCTGAGCAGATCAATCTGGCTACAGGGCTGGGTTAGATAGAAGGGGGCGAGCGCAGAGACAGGAGGCCAGACCAGTGGTCCTACAGGGCCACGCAGGAGGTGATGGTCGCTCGGAACAAACGGCATCCATGGACGTAGTGAGCCTTGCTGGATTCCAGATACGTTTTGAAGAAATAGTTGGAAGGTGTTTGAAGAAAGCAAAGTTGGATTTGAAGGCAGGGTGGCTTCTAAGGGTGTGAGGAGGGTACATGCAAGTGGGAGCAGCAAAAAGTGGGTGGTCAGGCGCTCCCAAGGTGCACCGTGCAAGGAGGGTTGCTGGTTTCTGCAGATGGGGAGTTGGGGGAGTTCGAGGCTGGCATTTTCTGAGCTATGAACATGTGTCAGTCTGTTCTATTTTCCTCAGCTAATTGTGTCCTCACATCTGCCCTTCGTGGGAAGAGCTGTTAGACCCCATTTTACAGACCAGGCCTTATCTGACCCCTCATCTAAGAGTACCACTCACAGCCTCCTTACTCTCTGCGACCCCACCCTCTACCAGCTTCTTTGTTGTTCTTTATAGCACTTTAGCACTTACTTGATATTATGTGGTTTATCTGGTTGTTTATTTTTCCTATCTGTCTGTTCCAGTAGAACAGGAGCTCACTCCTTAAGGGCAGGGACCCTATTTGCTTTATTCACTGCTCCTATTCCCTGTGTCTAGAACACTGCCTGACATATGGCAGATGGTCAGTGAATGTTTATTAATTGAAAGAATGGCTTGGGTTGAAAAACAAGAAAAGGTATAATAAAGCTTTACGTAGAGAAAAATAACATTTTGATAGCCAAACCGGTTTCACTCTCTTTGGAATTAAAAAAAAAAAAATGTATTTAGTATAAGTTTCATTTATTTAAGATAAATGAAAAATCTAATTAAAACCTAAAATTTTGATTTATGTTCATTATAAATACACATAAATTTTTGTATATGATAATTATTCTCTGTGTTTAAATTTAGTGAATCTTGATTATTTTGGAATATTTTCCAAATTACCCATGTAAGGTAGAGCTTGTTTTATTTTTCATTTTTTCCTACATTAAGTAGAAAGCAAATTAAGGGTTGGGCAGTTTTATCCTGCGAGCCTGATTTATCTTATTCATAAATTTTTAGGGTGATGTCATGTTTGCCTTAGGAAAATTTTCCAGATGTTTAACAAATCTTTCCAGGGTACCTTTTGTAGGTTTATTTTATAATAATGAAAATGTATTTTAGATTTAATTCAAACAGCTATCATTTACTGAGGAACTTCCATATACCAAGCAATACACCAGGTGTTTCCCATATGTTGTCTTACTTAATCTTCTTATTTTGAAAGCAGTGTGTAGTTTTTATAAAAAATAGAATAAGATAAAAGATAACCAAGATGACCAGTAAAACAGTCAATCAATATTAAAAAAGAAAAAGTAAAAACAATCTCAAATCTATCTACTTTTGAAAACAACTTGATGAAAGCTATTCTTGGCCCCATTTTATAGATGAGAGAGGATGCAGGGACCCTCAGCTGGAAGTGGCGGTGTTGCGTTAGAAACTGGGTGGCTCAGACAGGAAGACCCAGCCTTAACCACCACCGGATACTCTTCACGACTTCATTTTACTTACTTGGCAGTGGTACAGGTTTTTGATGGACTGGTCTGAAAGGAAGAATTTCAGATTAATTAAAGGGCAAAGCACAAGTTGAATAAGTTTGACATTTTGTTTACACTGAAGGCTCTGAACATGTGCATCGCAAAGGAATCAGCATGAATAACCAAGGAAACCTCTCTAAAGATAGGAGAGGAACCAAACACCTTCAAGAGAACCGTTCTTCCCTTTGCTTTTAAAAACAGGAGCCTTGACTAAGGTGTTCCATTTTCACCAAGTCCAATCGTTAACCCGAAATTAGGTCTTTGAGATTCTAAGCAGTTCTTTTAAAGTTGTTACCCCTTAAAAATTTAACACCTTTTAAAAATTCAATTACAAAGCAATGAAATATCCGATCTTTCCCAAGCACCACCGGCCAGGGTCACTGCCATGTAACAATCCCAGCAGCCACGGGAGGAAACTTTGTAGGAAAGGATTCTTACTTCTGGGCAGGAGGAAACACAGGTGACTGCGCAGCTTCTTGTCTGTGACTAGACCCTCGGTGGCGTTCAGCAGGTATAGGTTTTTCTGCATGAAGGAAATTCTCATATGAGGATTGGAGTGAAATATCTGTCCCCAGGCCCAAACCCAGCAACATCAACTGAGAAGTACTGGATTTGGTCAGGTGTCTTCCCATGAACATCTCCCACTAGGATGTCATCTGTTTGCCCATCTGTCGTTCAGGTGATGTGTTTGTGCTATTAGGACCAGGGCGCTCACCCCCCAGTGTTACAGGCATATCCTACCACATGTGCCTTCATCCCTTGGCAATGTGCATGGGGGCTGAACCTGTGGGATCTGAACTTTAAGTGAGAGTGGAACCCAGAAGATGAGCAAGCTCGCTTTAGCTCCTCCCCCTCCCCACTTTCTATGGGGCCTCTATACAGGTGTTACCATACCGTGAGTGTGTCTTCATCAGTCATAAGGTGTGCTCCCAGTAATTTCTTAGTGGCAAATGGTAAAGTATGAGATTTTTGTGAATGATCTATTTTTGAAAAATTAATTGAGCAACTTTAAGGTTATTTCTGTAAGTCTCACTTGTACTGTGTTTTCCTGAGGGGGAGAGGAAGTGGAGGAGTTATAGCTAGTACAGAGGGAAATGGGCATAATCTGAAATGTAAAAAGTTTATGTTGAAGCCCATAGTGAACTTTACTGCTGAACCATTCATTAGTGTGACTACAAATGATTTTAATGCTTTATTCTCCCTCAAATTTGGTCTAGGGTATGTTAAAATCTGGGTATGTCCATGTCTTGTCTCTTGCATGGAAGAAAGGGTGAGACTTATTGATATCCTGTTATAGGAACCCAAAAGGAAGACAAGCAGTAAGCACTAACAGATTCAAATAAATGGTAATAGAGACTTGTAGGATTTTTGCAGTGCACCAAAATTCATAAGTCTTGAACTTCTGAAGAACACGTTTTAAGTTGGTGGCCAGTTACTTAGATGCCATGTGCAGTGTTTTGTTCTCTACTTTACAACTTGGTAGTTTCCGAAAGAGAAACAATGGACACACTAGTTCCCCACAGCCGAGGAGCTATGACCACACCTGCTTGGCCCAGCTGTTCCGGAGGCTTCCTTCCCAGGTGGCCCTTGGGTTTGGGTGGCTGTTGCCTCTGCTCTTGATATAAGTCACAAAGGAGATGGCATGCCAAGTTCCTACACTGGGAGCCCTTTGGGAATGAGGGCACCTGAACCAGTTGGGACATGCCATGACCCCCTTCTCAGCTGGTTTTCAGAGACTCCTCAAGCCATGAAATCTGTACAGGGTTGTACTAACTTCTTGCACAGACTCACCCTATGGCGCCACTATCACCCCGAAGCTCCCTGCTCAGCAAGCATGAGGGACCGTAAGGAATGGAAGGACAGCAATGTAAAAGCATCAGAGGACAGGCCAATGAAGGCAAGACGGCAGGAGGGAGTGACACTCAGAAATAGCCTGGGGGGGGGGGGGTGATGGCCGCAGGGGGTGTGGGACCTAATGTAAAATCCACCATCTGTTGTCGGAGAAACCAGAACACTATGTAGATCTGCCTGTAGCGGTTCAGGAAGCGATGAGCACACTCACTAAGCTTTTAACATTAAGTACTGGCAGCGTCAAGTATGGAATCAGAGAAATGCAGACATTTAACTTCCACCTAGTATTTTAAGTGTTGCGATTATGGATGATTCTTACTTCTTTTTGGTTTTCTCCTACAGGATTTTTCAAGTACAAATATTTTTTAAGATGGGCAAGTTCTAATAAAATGTATATGTAAGGCTTTAAGCTGACATATACAGAGAAAGAAAAGCATTTGAAGATGTACCAAGACAGACATTTGCACTCTGAAAACATTATTTTGAAACTTAGCAAAAAAACTGGTTCAAATAAACAGAGTTTTAAAGGTTCCATTACTTTAACTGTTAGTTTTAAGATACAGGAATGGCTCTAAATTAGCCTGTGAACCAACACGAGGCCGTGGCACTTCTGGCCAGCCATGCCTGTCTTCAGATAGGTCTGTAGCACGTAGACTGTAACCTGCCCTGAAGATGCTGCCCAGGCAGCTTGGGTCCTGGAGCTTTGCCGCTCACCGCTCATTGCAAAGGGCAGGCCGTTTATTTAGAACATTGAACTTCATACTTACAGTTATCTTATAAATAATGAAATAATTTAGACAGACATTTATACATAAACCCTTAATTAAAATAGCTTTTAGAGGACATGCTCATCCTTTAAAATTATAGATTTACCTTCACAAACACTTGAGGCATTCTGCTGAGAGGCAAGTGGAATCTATTTTTTAAAAAAGGCAAGGATAGTCAATAAAGTTGAATATGGAAATAAAAGTCAAAGCCATATTATTAAAATAAATATTTGGGGAGAACATTTCATTGACGTACAACTATTCTTTCTGTTACAAGAACAACAATTAAAAACACGCAGTCCCCACTCCAACCTCTTTGCATTAGTGACAGCCGACTGGAAACACCTCTTGGAAGGCAAAGGATCATTTTGGTTTTGGGGCCTCGCTGCTCTGTCAGGAGGGTTGATGGATATACCATGAGTCCCAGCAGCTGCTGGGCAGTAACGCTTGCACTGTGATAATCTGGCATCTGGCTTTGGTCTCAGGGCCCCACTATCTCAGCGTTTGCTGGGTGATTGTAAATGTCAAGCTACAGAGTAGGTATCAGGTCAAGGAGGGCTTCCTTGAATAGTGGGCTGGTCCAGTTCCCTTCATTCTGGCCAGAATCTGAGCTTAGTCAGGCCTATGTGTGCCTGATATGCAATTATCAGCCAGTGGACGCAAAGGGTCCCCGTGGGGGAGACAGATGGCATGGGAGATGGAGGGCCTGTGCTGCCTCTGGTCTGCTTCTGACACTCCGTGAAGCCACCATGGGCAAATGAGGATGAACCCTCCCAGGCAGCCTCTTCCCAGGCTAATTGAGGATTCCCAGTTTCTCTTGGGCTGTCTAGGCAGCAATGTCAGTTGCTAAGATTTCTGTGTTCACCTTAGCTGGAAGCATCGCCAACTTTAAAGAAACAGATAAGAATAAATATTGTGGGGGATATGAAGCATATTTAAACACAGAATTAACTTACTGTCTTCAGCGGTGTAGCTGGCTTTTTCCTGCAGGATAAAAAAAGATTAGCTTTGGTTAAAACACCACAAAAATAAGATAGAACTGTCTACTTATTTTACTCTCAAATTTAAACTAGAATAAAGAAAGTAATGCAAGGGTGTGGGAAGACTATACTTGAAGGGCAGAAAGAGATGGAAGCAGGATTTAGTTGTGACCTTCCGACCTCAGACAGGGTCCACTGACAGGTGGCGGAGGGGTGAGTGCAGGGTAAATGGGCAGCAGGGTGTTGCATAACTGAACTCTGGTTCCAGTCCTGCTAATAATTCCTCTGTCATTGTAGGCCTCTTTTGGCTGAGAGGCCAGTCAGGGCTCTAGTTTCCTCCACTGTAAAATGAGGACCAGAATCAGTGTTTTCAAAGTGTGTTGATAGTGTGTATTCCCCGCTCCTCCGCCAGCACCCCAGCTCCTGCCTGGGAGGGGAGATGCAGCAGTGAGCATGGCCTTGCAGGTGAGAGTGCAGCCGGCACCTTCTCAGGCCGACTTCTGCCCTGCTCCTCGGTGACTGTTGCCTACTAGATCTCGGCCTAGGATTTCATTCTGAATAGAGAAACCCAAGACCAACACCAGTTTGAAAACCACTGTGATGTGAGGTCCCAAAGGTGCTTGCGTAAGCTAACATTCCGTTTTTGTTTTGTTTTGTTTAATTTCCAATAGAGAATGAAATCTAATATTGCCAAGCTTGAATGCTGCTCTTCTGTGTTCATTGTAAATACTGTTTGTCTGTCTCTCTCCCTTGCTTTGTTTTTGACTGAGAGCTGGAAGTGTGGGGAAAGAATACTAAATGCCTCTAAGATATCAGGCACGGGGTTAGGCTCTCCACGTGTTATGTAAACTTCACAGTAACCTTGTACAATGGATGTTATCACATTTTAGAGATTAGTACACTGAGGCTCAAAGAGATTCAGTAACTTGCCCAAACTGGTAAAGCTGAGCCAAGAGAGAAGTGTGCAGTATTTTGGTTAACAAACCCCAGAATTTCTTTGCTTTACACAGAGGCAGGATTAAGATTATAACCATGCAGTCAAGCTGAGACATATTTCAGTGTGTGTTTACATTAACTTGCTGGGTCAATATAGAATTGTGAGATCACTGTAGTATTAGCACCTTACAGTCCTCACCTGATACTTTAAGTTCTTATAAGTTCAATAGAAAAGAACGATTCTCACATCTCACATTTGGAGGGAACCTTGGCAGTGTTGCTGGGATTGAACACCCCAGTGTAGGCTGCGTGATGCACACACTTATTGAGGGATCACTAACTACTTGAGAGAGATGACGAGGCGTAGATAGTAATGATGAAACCTGCCAGTGGGCCTCAAAAGCATTCAGGTGCTGGAGCTTCTGTCTTGTGGGACACTGTAGGTCGGTGAACTCAAGATTTCACAAAAGTGTGGGGGAGGCAAGACTGGTTTCCCATTTCAGCGGAGGACCCCTAGTCCAGCTTGAAGTATGCCATGGGGGTGGAGGAGAACAGGGCAGGACAGTTCATGTCCACGCTCTTCAAGAACACACCCATTGTAATGTGAGGTGGCCCCGTGTCTGAGTTTGGGCAGGTGTGCTCTTCCCAATGCAAAGAGCAGCAAAGCAGCCTCCTTCCCCCGAGTCTCAGGCAGGACTCCTGTGGATTCCTGCTCACGGCAATGGGGGAGCCCACCCACTCCCATCTCAGAGCTGTCTCTCTGCAACAGGTACTCACCCGGCCCTGGGCAGTGGGGAAGGCACCGCAGGTGTCGAGGATGACTTAGGGTCCCAGGCCCCACTGTTCTGACCTGCACAAACACACACCACCCATCAGTCTCCACGCTTGACCTGGGCTGATGGTCACAGTGAGGCTGGCCTTTCTGGCAGGCTCAGAAACATGCACATTTTTTGTTACTTTCAATTAATATATAGGAAGTGACAGTCAAACGATTGAGGGAAAACCTGTAGGCAAAGGTAATGAAACATTTTTTTAAATGTCCATTTATCAGCTTGCAACTAGGATGTGAACTAGGGACTCCATCTTAACATTTCTAAGTGACCTTCTTCTTTACCCCATCAGACAAGCCCAGAGCCTCCGATTCTGTAGGTTTGGTGAGCACCCCCTTAGGAACCCAATGCGGGGGACCAAGAGCTCACAGTTATAATACATGTATGTGCACACCAGAGGTTCACCAGCCCTGATACACGCCTATAGGCATTGCTCACTCATAACCACACTTAAATGCCAGACCTACACCTAATTTCACATTCAGAGGCTACTCATTCATTCCTCTCTGCATTCTCAGGGCCTATTTTACAAACAGACAAATTGAGACAAGCTACTGCCCAGAGGGACCCAAAGGACCTTGTCCACTGTATCCTACTTCTTCCTCCATTGTCCCCTGAAGGTGGAAGCCAGACAGTCATCAGGAGGGAGGAAGAGGAGAGATAACCAGAGCTTTAGTGCCGGGACAGAGAGCAGGCCTGGAGCGGGGAGGCCAAAACTAAGCCAGCGCCCCCCAGTGGATCCTGGACGCCACCTCCTAGTCCCATGATCTTCTGCCTGGACATTACTGCTCAGCGAGACACAGCCTGGTTATTGAATTACATTGAATGGAATAAACATTTTATTAAGAACCTACTACATTTATAAGTCCACAGTTCCTAATGGATTTAAAGTGGGTGCTCTGTAAATATAGGTTGGACCTGCCCTCAACATATATTGTTTTACTTTGCTAGATTAAGTAAACATTAAAGTAATAATTACCCAGAATTATTGAGAACCTGGCATGTGTAAGGCTTGTGAAGGCACTCTATTTAGGAAGAGATGAAAAAGTAGAGACGGACCTCTGTCCTCTCAGAATTTATAACAGGAGATGTGTGTACCCCATGGTTCCTCGTGCACTGGACCACCCATTCCAAGCACAGAAAGAAAAGAAGGCCTCAAAAAGTATTAAGAATAGAGATCTTAAAGTTTATTCTCACGAGCTTTGCTAGAGAGAGGCCTTCAGGCTTCCCCTCATAGCCCGTCTTCTCTTTTTCTACACACAGTCCTTACGCCGAGCTAACATGCATGAGCACTCATGATGGGAGCCGTAGCACAGAGCGCTCCTATTGATTCCACCAGTATCCTCCCCCAGCACCCCATAAAGGAAGGCCCCCCCACCCCCATGGAAGTCTTACTTACATGGCACTTGACCTAGATGCTATTTTAAGGGGACTACATTTGGAAATTGTAACATCTCATGGGACAATAAACTGGCATGCCATCTGAATATGTAGTATGAGTCCCATTCTGTTTCATTAGCCATTGCACCAAATTGATACCGTTCTTCAAATGTTTAATACCTGAGATTGGCTCTTAACATACACTTGGGTTACTCATGGATTTTAATGGAAGATTTCAGGGAAGGGGGAAAAACAAAACCCCAAACTTTGTCTGAAAAATAAGGAAGTAGAAAGAAGGCCTAAGTCAGAATTTCCTCCCTGGGGTTTTCCCTTTTCTTAAATGGGGAGGGCTGGATTGGCCTAGGTTCATTATCACTGTCACATCTACTGCCTGGCTTTTCTGCAAAGCTTCCCTTGCCTTCATATCTTTAAACAGTTGGCCAATGTTTTCCTTCCCCTTCCCTCCTTATAAATAACTGTGACAGGCTAAGAGGGTCTGGCTGCTCTCATCTGGTGGTGGGGGCATACAAGAGCTGGTGGGAAACCTCTGGTCTTGCACAAGGCAGACAGCATTCTAGCTACTTCTCTGCCAGTAAACTGTCTGGCTGACTTCTTCCAAGCCACTGTGCCTCAGTTTCCCCCTCTGTGAAACAGGGACACTACTACATACAGTACCTAACTCAGAGTTACTGTGTTAAGATAATAGGGCAACTTTAAAAATGAAAAGAATTAGAAGTAAAGTAATATTCCTGGGAAGGGATTAAAAAATATTTGAGGTTCAGAAACATAATGCCAAGTGCAAGGGGCCAGATGGGAAAGACTACATATTGTATGGCACCTCCATAGCAACCAGAAGTGGATTGGTGGTTGCCTGAGGCTGGGCGTAGGAACGACCACTGACCACAAAAGGGCACAAGGGATCATTTAGAGTTGGGGTGGGCACAGAAATGTTCTAAAATTGGATTCAGCGATGCTTACAAAACTGTATGTATACAGATTTACAAAAAAAAAAAAATTATTGAATTGTGCATGAAAAACAAGTGAAAAATTATAGCGCATAAAGGATCTCAGTACATACGATTATTATTGTTTGGGTTTTATCATCTTGTTAGCAAGCACCACAGTATCTCTCAGTGCCAAGCACAGTGTCAGGTACTTTAAACCTGCCATGTCTGAGCCTCCCCTAACACCAAGGGGAGCAAACGGCGGCTCCGAGAGGTTCAGGGGCAGAGCTGGGGTTGAAAACTAGTGCCATTTGAGTTGGAAGCCCGGACAGGAGCTTTCCCCTGCAGCCCACGATGTGGCATCTCAGATTCACTTGCTGCTTCTCCCTTGTGCGGGGAAAGATGAGTGAAACAGAGGGTGGGTGGAGAATGACTCTTCTATGTCACAGATCAGTGACCCTCTCTGCTGCTCTGGGCCTGAACTCAGACCCAGGGCCATGGCAGGGAAGGACAACATGCCAGGATCCTCACTGCCAGGATCCTTGGTTGGAATAGTCCAAGGGAGTAACTGGGAATGCGATAGAGGGAAACGTGTCCAAGAGCATAATAATAGAAGAGAAAATTTAGCTTTATTTTCATTGTACTGAGCCCCAAAGTATATGAATGTTTGCTTTAGCAGTGCAGGCCTTGCACAAGCCAGTGCTTACCGAAGTTTCTCAACTGGGAAATCCATTTCCCCTTAGTTTTTCCCTCTGTGACATGTATCTTATGCGCCTCCCTCTTTTCAGCTTCACATGTGATGATGGTAAGTTTCCTTATTCTTAGCAATCCCAACACTGGCATTCTAAGCCCTTGGGTTTTAACTCTTAGCTGTTCTAGACACCTTGTTGTCATTAGTGGCTGAGCACACTGGCTGAACAGCCCTTATTCTCAGGCACTGTATGAACTTTTACAAAATAAAGGGATTTAAGTTGACAACTTCAGAACAATTAGGGCTGTAGGTAAAATTCAACTTGCATATTAGCCGGGAACTGTGCATTTGCAAATTCCTCCCCTATTTTAGAAAATAAGGAGAAACAATATTGTAAATGCTATTTAGTTAGAGGAAGTTTAGAAATACATGCCTGGTCTATACTCTCTGACAAAAGCTACAAATCAGTCGGAGGCTGCACCACCTTCTTCTAAATGCTCACTTGGAAATGAAGTGCAAGTGGGTTGAGTCTTCCCGTTTGTTTAAACCAGTGGTTTTTAACTGGGAATGATTTGGCCCCCCAGGGACATGTGGCAATGCCTGGAGACATCTTTGCTCATTACTACTGGGGAAGAGGTACT
Source organism: Craseonycteris thonglongyai (assembly GCA_004027555.1). Taxonomy (NCBI): domain Eukaryota; kingdom Metazoa; phylum Chordata; class Mammalia; order Chiroptera; family Craseonycteridae; genus Craseonycteris; species Craseonycteris thonglongyai. The sequence continues at coordinate 32,629 of PVKE010003379.1, read as the reverse complement.
ACTGGCATCTAGGGGGCAGAAGCCAGGGGATGCACAATGCTAAAAATCATACAGTGCACAGGACAGCCCCCGCAGAACAGAACGGTCTAGCTCCAAATGCTAAGAGTGCTGAGGGTGAGAAGCCCTGATTGAGCGTAAAGCATAACGTGAAAAGAGGAAGTACCACTGTTCTCTGAGATGCGTACAGGGTGCTGGGCCAGACTGTTCCTGAGTCTAGGCAGGTTTAACGAGGGATTCTGAATCATAACAAGAAGAAATAAAAAGAGCTATCACTTAATGCATGTGGTTCACATGGATTTGCTCATTAAATTCTCACAATACGTAGCTCCCATCCTTTTTCTCCATTTTTTTTCAGAGGAGGAAGCTAAGACCCAGGAAGATAGCTTCGCTTGTTAGAAATCCAGCAGCTGGCGAGTGTGGGAGCCAGGACCCGAGCCCTGCGGCTTCGGAGTCTGTGCTGAGTCCTGCTCTGGGGCTTCTCAGGCTGGGCCGTGAAGGACAAGGAGTGCCTGCCCCTGCACCTAATCCTCGGCAAGCGCATTCTTAGCTATCAAAGAGCCAAAAGCAACAGTGACATGGTGTGGCACTTTGACAAAAACACCAACCTGAAACCTTAGCACATTCATGATGCCTATCAGGGCACTAGCTGAAGCTTTTAAAGGATAACAGATGGCTGGCTATTCAAAGGCACAGGCCAGTAGTGTAATCATTCAAATAATCTCACTGCCAGCTTCTCCTGTACTTCCTCCTATCTCTATCCAACAATCATATAATCAGAACATTATGTTCTTGTTCAGGTTAGGTTTCTTCTTCTGATGCCGCTAATATAAACATGTAGCTGTACGCGATTAATAGAAAACTAATGAATGATGAATCCAATGGGCTAGTGCTTTCACAATGGGACCATGTGATTCTTTAAATGCAGCCAGTGTTGGGGCCTCGGTCACTCTCTCAGCCAACTGACCCGTCTACCACTTCAGCACCTACTCCGGAGCCAGGTCCTGCCTAGGTCCTGGACATGTGGCCCTGATGATGCTGAGAGTCTCATAGGAGAGACAGAGAACTCAGGAGGGATCTGGGGGTAGAGGAGGAGTGCGGGGTACTATAGGAGTACACACCAAGGGGATCTGGCCCAGTGTGGGGTCAGGAAAGGCCTCCTGGGCAAGTGACATTGCCCAAGGCCATGTCTTCAAGGAGCCTGCAATGTAGAGAGATTAAACTGAGAAACAAAGTAATCAGGGAACAGGGATGGGCTACGTCTAAGTGGGATGAGCTTAGGGCAAAAGAAAACTCTCTCAGGCCACCGAAACCATCAGATACTTCCTGGAGTGGGAGACCTCAAGTGGGGCCTTGAAGAATGGGTAGGATTTGATGCCATAAAAGTAAGAACACAAAGACCAAAAGGTGGGACCCATGACAGAAAGAATGATTGAAGTATCAGGTGTGTTTTAGGAAGAAGTCCTTGTTAGGTAAGAAGAACATTTTAAGACGCGAACACTAGAGATTATTAAACTGTTCTTCTAAAGGAGTTTTTAGACCTTCATCTATCTATTTCAGTGAAAGGTTTTCTGTTCCGGTAATAACAGAACTTCTTCTGAGTTACGAGTCAGGACTCTCCATTGCAGCTGGGACCAAAGCAACCATGACTATTAGGTTGGTTTGTTGACATTTGTTCCCAGAAATTAAGATGAGCTGGATAAGATGGCTGTGACCTCTACATCCCAAATATAAACAGCCTGTGGGTTCTAAGGGAGACGATAAATAAGACAAAAACTTGTGAAGAGGGTGAAGCACAAGAAATTAGTTTACAAAAAAGATTTAAAAAACCAGAAAAAAACTCTTCTTTCATATCTTCCCAGGGATCCCGTCTCTGGAAGCAGAGCTCCGTCTCCCAATCTCTTCTGTTTAGCCTTCAGCTCTGGGAGAGAGGGGCTGACTGAGAGATGAATATGGGAAGGGTGAGGGAGCGAAGGCTGGCTAGGGGCCTCCTGCACCTTTTTGTGCTGGAAAAGGGTGGGGGTGGGGGCATCACTTGGCATCATGGGCCTCAGTTTTGGGGGTGCCAAACCCTATAGGAGACAACTAGGAACCACTGGGGGTACATGGTTTGAGTAGCAGTGACATGGAAAAAACTGACTTGTAACAAGATGAGACTGGCAACATTTGGAGGCCTTCAGAAGCTGAGTCTAGTGGCCGAAGAGAGGGCTTGGAGGCATGGGTGTGGCCAGTGGACTCACAAACAGAAAGCTTAAGGCAGGGCTGGGCAAGATGTTGATTGCTGTCTATGGGTAGACTGCCAAGCAATTTGGGGTGACCACCTGAAAATAAAATTAATAGCCAGTGGACTGCAACACTTGGAGAAGTAGTCCTTGCCCTGAAAAAGTCTGCCCAGGCCTGGTATAAGGTGATCAAATAACGAAGCTTAGACTAAGGTGGTGGCAACTGAAATAGAAGAGCTCATTCAGGAAAAAGAAGCAGCAGCCTTTAGAAAGAACACAGGGACTCTGAGATATGCAGCCTGGAGGCTGACATGCAGAGAGGAACAAGGATGCCCACAGAGTCGGGGGCATGGATGCATTGTGCCTGAGATGATGGGAATGTCAAGGTGTTCAGAAGGACAGTCAGGTCAGGGTTGGGCACTAGAATGATCAGCTTAGACAAGAGAAGGGAAGCCAGAAGAATAAATGAAGCCTAAAGAAGTGAAAGACGTAATACTGTTTACCACGCCCCTACTGTGTGCCAGATGTGGCATTCGGAGCTTCCCATTCACAATCCCAGTACTCTCCTGTCACAGTGCCTCATCCCCAGTTACAGATGAGAAGATTTGATGCCTGGAGAGGTGAACTACGGGGCCAAAGTGGCACAGCTGGTTACTGGGAACACTGGGTTTCCAGCCCAGGTCTGTCTGCTCACAACCTAGGCTCTTAACCACTAACTACCTCATTCCAGAAGAAGAGCACAGGGCTGAGGGCTGAGTGGTGTAGACACCCTCAGTCACTGAGAAGAGAAGATGGCAGCAAGGCCCCGCGAGGCAGGACGAAAACGAGGACTAGGGCATGGGGCAGGGGGTGTCCCTTCAACACTGGGGCCACCAGGCAGTGAATAAGACCTTCTATTACCACTTATTAAGACAGTTGAAAATACAAGTGATTACTTCTTAATACTTGATCTCAGTTCAGAATCAATTAAAATAGGTTCATTTCACAATTAAAAAAAAATTATGGTTAGACTTTACCTGAAGCTGTCCCTGGAGGAGGGGCTGGCCGGAAGGAGTTATTTGGCTTGATTGATCTATTTACCATGGGAGCTTAAACACACAAATATATAGAATGATTATCAATACAGTCTACTGAAGCGATCCACACTTATGAGAAGATGCATTGTGGCAATGACAGTGAGGACCAGAGAACTGGCAAAGAATGAGAAACATACTCATTAAACACATAAGCCGTTAAAAGAAGCCTTCTCAGAAGAAATGCCTTGAGAATGAATATACGGATTAATGATTAAAGGAGTAATCAAATTATTGTATGATAGGAATTTTGTGGAAGTGAATACTGGCTTGGAATTTTATTTGCCAAACCAGAGGTCTAGGAGATGAAAGAGGTTTGTTTGTTTGTTTGTTTGTTTCATCGGGAGAAGTATATTGAACCTAACAGGAGAGGTGCCAAATTAATAGCCAGACCTCCCCTGCCACATGCACACATACCATTTCGTTTAGATTTTGAGGGGTTTGTTCAGGAGGGGATGTTTAGTGTGCATCTGTTGTTTTGTGGTGATGGGTGGCTCAGGCATTCAGGTGGTGACATTTAGGGAATGCAGGAGGGGGCTGTCACACAATGGCAGAGTAAACACTGGGCACTGCTCCTTTGGAGTCAAGTTTATTAGATGAGTAATGTTACTTGAAGAGGCATCACTGATACAGGATTATATTCTTCATAGTGACTATATCCAGAGTAAACAGGCACTGTTCCACTGAGGGTAGGTAGCACTGGTTTTCTAAAATAAATTGCATTTGTTTTTCTATGAAGGATTTAAAAACAAAACATTCCTCATGGCCCCGAAATAGCACTAAATTGAGAGTCAGGACACAGAGCATATTTTACTCTTTCGTTTTTTTTTAAAATCCTCTCCAGAAATTGTTCCTGGGGGGATATTCGTAGGGCTGACATGGTGGCTTGTGACTCTGGGAGTATTAGGTTTCATGAGAATGTCATTCTAAGTGAGGACAGCTAATGATAGGCACCTGGGGGTTTTATAATCTCAGGTGGGAGTACTTATCATGGACGAGGATAGAGGAAGAAAGTTAAGGTTTCCTTTAACACAGAGATGGGCTATGAAACTCACGGATGTCTCTGATCAACCCGGCAAAGAAGGTAAACAGAGAGAAGGCTGGGCACCGGCATTTTTGAGCCCCTTCGCACTGGCTACCATGACCCTCCCAACTGCTGAAGTTCTCAGCTGCTTGAAACTACAAACCCTTGCCTTTTTCAGATGGGAGTGAACTGCCTTCTGTGGGATGAATATAGTTTTCATCTTCATCTTCCACAGGGACCACATAATCAGCCTGAAAGAAATGCAGAAAGAGGTGAAAAGAATGCTGTACGTTCAGAGTTTACTATATGGGAAGGAGTGATTAAAAAAAAATCTTTATTGACACGTTTTCATATATCATTAAATTCCTCTATGTAGAGTGTGTAATTTGGTAGTACTTAGTATTATATAATCACAGAGTGGGCAACCATTCCTGCATTCTAATTTTAGAATATTTCAGCACCCCAAAAGGAAATTAATCACTCCCCATTCACCCCTTTCCCTAACCTAGTCAACCACGAATCTACTTTCTGTCTTTAATATTTGCCCATTCTGGATATTGTGTATAAATGGAATCCTACCATATGTAGTCTTTTGTGACTTTTTCACTTAGCATAATTTCAAGGTTCAACCATGTTGTAGTATATAAAAGTCCCTTATTAGATATATAACTTGAAAAATTTTTTCTCCCATTCTATAGGTTGTATTTTTACTTTCTTGGTAGTGTTATGCGCAACAGAAAAGTTTTAAATTTTAAAGTCCATTTTATATATTTTTTTCTCTTGTTGTTTGTGCTTTTGGTGTCCTAAGGAACCACTGTCTAATCCAGGGATTCCCAACCCCGTGCCCACAGGCGCCATGGCGCCCGCGGCCCGATGTGTGTGCACCCGCCATTATTTGACTGCATCAGAAGTTTTTCATAAACACTAAGTAAAACTATAATTTATTTTTATACATTTGTTAGAATTTTTTAATATTGTTTGAGTATCTACACAGGTTTATTATATTCGTTGGTATGTTTGCGATATCGTATGTATAAGTTTTTCCCTAGCTTTCGCCTGTGTCCATGTCGCGTCTTGTTTAGCCGCTGCGCTCTTTAAACTCTCCTCCCCCCAACCGGGAGACGCCACGTTGCCGTTTTGATGGCGGTTGCTGGACTGATCGGGTCGTGACGGTTAGCTAGGATCACAGTGTTTTGATATATTCAATTTTAAATGAACTAAAAGCGAGGTAGGTCATCTATTATTATGGTGGCAATTTGATATGATATTGTAGTTCTATAACTATTTTTATTTTTATTTTTTTAGTCCTAAAATGAGTGGACCAAATAAGAGAAAATGAACCTATAATTTTAACACAGACTGGGAGGAATCATATTGTTTCATGAATTTAAAAGGTAAATGCGTTTGCCTGTTGTGTGGCAGTAGTATTGCAGTGCCGAAAAAACATAATGTTGAACGTCACTTTCAGACAAGTCATACCCCTTTTGATACGAATTATCCACTTAAATCTGAAGTAAGAAAGAAAAAAATAAATCAACTAAAATGAAGTTTAACTACTCAACAGACTGTTTTCACTAGACATGCGAAAAAATCTAAAAAGGCAACCATTGCTTCTTTCAAAACTTCTCACATGCTCGCAAAGAAGAAAAAACCTTTCCAGGATGATGAATTGTTAAAAGAAGCATTTCTGACTGCTGCCGATTGTTTGTTTGAGGAATATTCTAACAAGCGTGAGATCATGTCAGTGATACAAGACCTACAGTTGTCAAATAACAGTCACAAGAAGCATACACGCAATTTCAAAAGACTTGCAAACTCAGTGAAAGACTGACTTGGAAATATGTGACTGCTTCTCTCTGCCATTTGACGAGTCAACAGATATATCAGACACCGCACAGTTGGCAGTTATGGTGAGAATGGTATTTAGTAACTTCACAGTAAAAGAGGAGCTGTTGCAAATATTACCAATGAAAGGACAGACGAGGGGTGAGGATATTTATAAAACTTTCAGAACATACGCCAGGTCGATAAACATGCCTTTGCATAAGTTGTCTGCGATAACTACCGATTGGCACCAGCAATGGTTGGTAAAAACAAAGGATTTATTGCCCTTTGCAGGAAAGATGAATCATTTTCAGACTTTATGTCCTACCACTGTATTATCCATCAGGAAGCTTTGTGTTGTAAAATACTGCCCTTTGAACATGTTATGAAAATAGTCACAAAGATAATCAACTCTATTCGAGCAGCTCCATTGTGACACCGACTTTTCAAGGCCCTGTTAGAAGATACTGAAGATAAAGAACACAATCTCATCCTGCATACTGAAGTAAGTTGGCTCAGTAAAGGTAAAGTTCTTACAAGATTTGTGAACTTAATTGAAGAAATAAAAACATTTATACATGATAAAAATGAAAATTAGGATGAACTAACAGACTCTTGCTGGCTGGTGGATTTAAGTTTTCTTGCTGACACCATGGAAAAATTAGATTCTTTCAATTTGGAGTTGCAGGGAAAAGACAAAAATATAGCTGAAATGATAAGCTCTGTAAATGCATTTAAAGCAAAATTGACTTTGTTGATATCACATCTGCATATCAAGTCTCTCGTGCACTTCCCATAGATGAGGAAAATGCTAGGTAACAATGAATTAAACGTGTCATTATTTATTGAGACCCTGCAAGTGCTTCAAAAACAGTTTGAAGAGAGATTTCTGCAGTTTACAAATATCGAGCCAATTGTCTCCTTCTGTATCAATCCTTTTACTTGCCAAATGAATGGAATAGAACTAGCCGCATGTATTGCAGACCTTGTTCAGGGGAAAGCAGAAGAATTAGAGTTAGAAATTTTGAACCTTAAGAACGATATTTTGCTAAAATCCTTAATATCAGAGGACTTATGGAACATAGTCGACAAAGAAAGATTCCCATTTTTTAAAAAAAGCTGCATAGAAAATCAAATCGTTTTTCGGGTCAACGTATTTATGCGAATCTTTGTTTTCAAACATGAATTTAATAAAATCACGATATAGATCTCGACTTACCGATGAGCATCTTAATAATTGTTTGCTAACAGCGTTGTCGTCATACTCTCCTAATTATGAGGCACTGGCCAATGAAATGCAATGCCAAAGATCACACTGACAGATTGTTTTCTTTTATGTTTTCTTTTACGTTTTTTTAAATGATTTTATTATACGTGTGTTTTTTATTTACTTTGTATTACGTTTTGTATATATGTTTCTTTGTGTGTATATAATTTGTACAATAAATTTATTATTTTAAAATTATTTGTGTTTATTATTTTTTATTCTTGTTCAATAATAAATATCCTTAGAAATAGCTGGTGCCCGCCGCCCTACCGATATTTTAGAATGCACCCTAGGGTATAAAAAGGTTGGGAACCCCTGGTCTAATCTAACCCAAGGTCATAGAGGGTTATACCTATGTTTTCTTCTAAGAGTTTTATAGTTTTAGGTCTTACATTTAGGTCTATAATCCATTTTCAATTAACTTTTACTTGTGGATATACAGTTATCTTAGCACAATTTGTTTGAAAAACTATTTCTTTCCAAGTGATTATCTTGGCAACTTTGTCAATAATCAATTAAAGATATATGAACCCCAATGTTCATTGCAGCACTGTTCACAGTGGCCAAGTCATGGAAGTGACTTTTGATAAATGACTGGATAAAGAAGTCGTGGAACATTTACACAATGGAATATTACTCAGCGATAAGAAAAGATGAAATACAGCCATTAGTGACAACCTGGATGGACCTTGAGATCATCATGTTAAGTGAAATAAGTCAGAAAAAATCAAGAACCATATGACTTCATTCATATGTGGAATATAACACTGAAAGTAACAAAGAAACAAGAACTCATTGGGACAGTCAATAATTTAGTGGTTACCTAAGGGTAAAGAGAGAGGGGGCTGGTGGATGAGGGAGGGGGCACCAAATCTATGGTGATGGAAAGAGAACTGACTCTGGGTGGAGAGCACACAATGCAATACATAGACGATGTGTTGTAGAATTGTACACCTGGAATCTATGTAATTTTTACCAACCAATGTCACCCCAATAATTTCACAATTAAAAAGAAAAAGAAGTGATAAAAATAATCAATTGACCATAAATATATAGAGTGATTTTATACGAATCTGAGGGAAATTAGTTAATCAGATCTTAAAAGTGTTTTTACAACCTGCCTTGGTGGGTAGCCAAGGTGGGTACTGGGAGAAATTAAAAACAAACATTGACTGAGCGCTTATTGCCAAGTGACCATCTGAGTCCTTTATATGTATTATCTCCCTTAATCCTCATACAAATGAATAAGGTAGATCCTAGTATTGGCTCTCCCTACAGACTGGGGTCTCCTGTGTAGGTCCCTCCACACCCCTCTGCAGCCTGGAGGAGTATCCTGGAGGGGCAGAGAGAAAAGAAGGTGGGGGAAAGAAAGCTTGGTGAGATAGGACAGAGAAGCAAAGGGAAAAAAAGGACTATCTCATGGAGGAAAGAGTAGGTTCACAGGAAACCAAGGGAAGAGAAAGGGGGCGATAAGAGGGTCACAGATCCAATATTGATTCTGTGCCCTGCGCCTCTAGGGAATGAAAATGCTTAGGTGATATATGCCATTTTTAGGGAGCAAAAAACACCCTTTCAGCATTACTTCGGTGAGTGAGTTCGAGGGGGGCAGTGAGGGACAGGGTGGTTGGTGCTGGCTAAGAGCAGGGATGGAGGAAGGATGACCCGCCTGAGTCCAGACTGCCCTCCCCCACCCCAGCCCCATTCTTCCTTCCACCCCAGCCCCATTCTTCCTTCCACCCCAGCCCCATTCTTCCTTCCACGTGGCTTGCGCAGCCTTCAGAACAGATTTACTTTACCTCATCCTCAAGGTCTTTGGGTTTGGGTGGGACTTGAGGTTTCTGCAGAGAAGGCAGGGCCGGCAGAGTGGAGGGCAGCCTGGCCTTAGCCGAAGGCCAAGTGGGCTGACTGGGAAGGGTCTTGCTGAAGGTCGGAGACTGCCTCTGGCTTGCTCGATTGTCTTGAAAGAAACACCAACAAAAGATAAGAGTAAAGCGGCTCTGGATCATTCCCTGGGTGGAAACCTCTGAGATCTTGAGGTAGGAAGCCTCTGGCATGTCTGTAGCCACAAGTGATTAATAGGACATTTTTCAAAAGAGTAAAATGATGTTAGGCCAAAAAAAAAAAAAAAAAAATCCCACTGCCTGTTGACTTACAAAAACCAGGAGAATGTCCTCATCACAAACATCCTCTCAGGGGAGAGACGGAGACCCATGGAGCCAGAACAGACAGCTCAGCACTCCGCCAAACACAGGGGACGATGACCTTGGCAGTGTGGGGGTCTTAGAGGGGGTGCTCCTTCATGGTTCACTTGCTCTGTGAACCTTTAAGGGCAGTGATTCTCAATCCCACTTACGCATAAAAACCTCCTGGGAGCTTTAAAAAAATGCCAAGGCCCAGACCCCACCGCAGACATAATAACCTGGTTTGAACTTGTAAAGAGAGATCTGGCATAACAGATTTTGAGAATTCCCCAGGTTGTTCTAAGGTGTATTCAGGGTTGTGATTACTCATCTGAGTGAAACTACACATTTTCCCCCTCAATGATTTCCCTCAAATCATGGAGAATCTGTGAATGGACCCATCCAAGACTGACCTCAGAAGGTACCAGGGAGGTGCAGCAGCGAAATGGCCCTGAGTTTGGTCCCTGGCTGTGCCACCCAACCTGAAGCACCCTGAAGTGTGGTTTCTGGGTCTGTAAAACGGGCCTCAAACAGCCCCTTCCTTCCCAGGTTGTTGAGAGGACTGAACTAGGCCACTTGAGTATACGATGGGCGATCTGCACGCAGCGCAGAGCCATGAAAAGTGTGGACTTGGGAGGCTGAGCTGACTGACTTGCATCCCAGCACCTGGGGCCATTAGTTCGCTCCACCGAGCCTTACTTTCTTCCTTTGCTGGGTGAGGATGAACACTTCTCTCATGAGATTATTGAGAGGGTACCGTCGGCCATGCCTGGAAAGTGCTCAATTGTAAACCATAAAAAGTCTAGCAGTACGTCTGTCTTGCTTGCTGCTGAATGCTCCCTGCTTAGCATAGCTCTGGCACATAGTAGGTGCTCAATAAATTAATTGTGGCATAAAGCAGCCATGCCTGGTGGCTACAAGGAGGCAGTTGATGATAGTGATAATGGACACAGAGCCCTCTACAGTAAGGTGACCAGATTTTAACATTGGTAAAGCGGGACACCATTGACTGGGGGGAAGGGGTTCTTGATTAAAAATTTGGTCTATCTCCCGCCGTTCCCTAGCTTGTTGTGCATTCATTCCAAAAATTGGGACTTTTTTAAAATGCCGTGGGACGCGGGACAAATTGTTAAAAATCGGGACTGTCCCGCCAAAAGTGGGACGTCTGGTCACCTTACTCTACAGGGCTCTGCACAAATGTGAGTGTTACTGGTGATTGACACCGACACACTCCCCTCTTAAGACTGAACACAGACTTCTTGTGAGGCATTAAAAGCCACACTCAGGCCTGGCGACCCAACCTGAGCTGTGTCCATTTAACGTATGAGGCCAATTCCAGGCTTAGAGGTCCTCACCCCCAGTTAAAATCCCACAGTCTGGACCATGTGTCTCAGCTAATCAGCATGCGGCGGCCACGGAGGAAGGGGGGTGGGGGGTGACGGCAGACGCTGGGGTCCTTGCCTGTCATCTTTGTTCTGTGCAGATGTCTCAAGAGAAATTCCAGAACCTTGTGCCCAGGAAGTCAGAAGAGAAGCAAGGACTAATCTCAGAGTTGATTTCTGTTGGAATTTGGGAGCAACCACCAGGGGGGTGCTTACTTATTTTTTGCCTGTTTTCAATATTTCTGATTTAGAAAGGATACCTTTCCCGTCAAATGGGCAAGCTTGCCAGTTGGGATTCCGTTACCTCTAAGTGACCAGATGACCCAATTGGAGGTGGTGAGAGGGAGGTGCCCCCTAATCATGGCCTGTCCGCACCTCCCGTCTGCCCAGAGGCTCACACCCAAGGTCTGGGGGGGTGGCCTCACCTGCGTAGTCTCCCCTGTCAAAGGGCAGCGCTGGGTGAACTGTCCTCGTCTCCTGCTCCACAGGGGGTGGCTCGTAACTGTCGTCCCCCGTCTCCTCAGCAGGCAGCACGTACATCTCCGAGTCGGAGTGCGCGTCCGGGTTTTCATAATCGCTGTCCTGCAATTACAGACACCTGGCTCAGTGCCTGCCTGTGCTTGGTCGTGAGAACCCTCCTGCCAAGGGCTGCCCAGTGTCAGGAACAAGGCTCACCAAGGCCAGGCAGCCAGCAGAGGCCAAGCCAGGATGCAAGCCCCGCAGTCCCGCCTGCAGAATTCATCACCTCGACCACTATGTGGGGAACAGGTGAACTATTTAAGCCTCAGCATAGCTGAGATCAGGGTTAAAAACAATTAAAAACAACAACAACAACAACAAAACAGAGCTTGTAAGCCACAGGGGCTAGGCTTCATACTGACTCAATGTCCATGCTCTCTCTCTCTCTTTTCATATAAATGTTATCTAAGTTCATATTGACAAATACATTGACATGGTCTACTGTTCAAACAGTTCAAAAGGATGCCGTGAAGTCTCCTTCCCGCACTCAGGGCCACCCCAGAGGCAGAGGCAGGAGCTCCTTGTGCATTTTGCTCACAGCTTCTGCATCTGGCACGTGCACTGGGGTTCACGTGGAGACAGTTGGCCAGCACTTAGAAGGCTCTCTGTGAACACTGCCCCCTGCCTGACACAATGCGTGCTTCTCACATGGTTTTCCAGGGAACAGACGTGCCCCTGCCCTGTGGCCCATCTCCTTTACTTGCAATTGTATAACAGTGATGCGGGGGTATGTTCCGGCCACTGCTCTGTCCTCAGGACCTGCACTAGGGCTGGCACCTGGTAGGAGCTTGGTATGCTTGGAATAAATGAATGAATAGACTAGTGAGGACTGTGCTTTTCTCCTCAGTCTGTAGGGAGACGGGGAGAGGAGAGGAATAAAGAGTGGGAGAAGAAATGAGAAAAGAGGCTGAAAGATGGTGTGTCTCTGTGAGAGGCATACATCCCCGAGATGGTTGGAGGAGGGCTGGAAAAGGGAGTAAAAGGAGGAGGAGCCCCAGGAGGGCGCTTGTCTTTGCGGGAGAGCTGGAAGGGACAGGAAGGGGGCAATTTCCCAAACCCTCATCTCAGTAATAGTGGATGGAGTTGGTGGGGCGAGGGGAGCCTCAAAAATTGTTCCTGAACATAAATATGAAATAAGACTGAGTATAATAATGATAATGATAGTAATAACTATTATTATTATAACATTTCTATGTACTGCATACTTCACACCTCACCATAATCATATGAGATAGTTGCTTAAAATCCCATTTTCTAGTTGAGGAAACGGAGGCACAGAGGAGTTGAGTGATTTGCATCTGCAATCTGTGTTCTGGAGAACCAATCACTGTTCTCAGGTGGGGGCCTAGGAGGTGGGGTGGGAGTGAAAGGGGGCCCCAGGGGGAGGATTAACAGGGCAAGAGCCTTGCTTCCCACGTAGGAGGGTTTGGGATTCGCCTCATCAGGCCAAGGACCTGATCGCTGGCTGGCCTCTCAGGGAAACGGCAGTGCAAGTGCTGAGAAGCAGTTGCTTTGATAAACATCAGGAACGTGAAAGAACCAGAGGGCACCCAGATGCAAGTGCCTGAGTGGGGGACTGTTTGCGTGCCCCACTTTGGCTGTTTTCATGGAGCAGGAATGGGCTTCTGAGATTTAGTTACCTGGTGGCTGAGGAGCAGTGTGCAGAGGTAGCAGAGAGGGACAGGAAGAGACCCCACGTTAGGGTTCCTGGCACGTGATCCTCTGACCCGGGCTGCCTATGAGTGGTAAGCCGGGGACAGGACTGAGACCCGTTACCCAGGACCCAGCATGGCTCCTGCTGCAGGGCAGGCGCCCACTAACCAGCTGTGGGATCAGTGAACAAACTGAGCTGCTGCCCTGGGCTCTCCAGGGAATGAGGAGAGGAGATGGGTGCTCAGAAGTGATGGCTGGCCCTTCCCTTAGAAAACCTTCCCTGTGAGAGACGAACCATGAGCCCCGCCTCCTGCAAACACTGTGGGATGCACTGAATGCCTTTTTATCAAGAGAATAAATAAGAAATCTGTTCAAACTTCTGGAACAGTTTTTAAAAATCTTCCTTCTCCCAAATTAGTCTCCATTCTGGCAAACAAAATTCATGCATTCATTCAGCACTTGAGCAAGTGCAGCATGTTGGACAATCTGAAGGAAACTTTGAAGACAGGAATGCATAATCAGAAAAAAATGCCAATTGTCCATTCATTCATTTAATCAATTAAAATTTATTGAGTACCTACTATGTGCCAGGCATTGTGTTTAACTCTCAGCACAATCTCTGCCTTCATAGAACTTATATTTAGCAGGGGAGACCAAGTAGTGAATAAGAAATAATAAGTAGGGGAAGCCGGGATGGCTCAGTGGGTTAAGCGCTCACTTTGCAGCACCGGGGACCGAGGATCGAATCCTGGCCCCGGCCTGTGCGGATCCATGTGCTGAACTGGGAGCTCCCCCAGTTCAGTTCTCTCTGTCTCTGTATCTCTCTCACTCCCTCTCTCTCTGTCAAAAACAATTTAAAAAATTAAAAAAATTAAAAAAAAATAAGTAGCTCATCAAATAGATAAAACAGCTACCACTAGTGATAGAGGCACTTCAGGGAATGACCAGGGTCCTGTGACAGACAGCAATGGGAGGAGAGGTTCTACCTCAGATGAGGGTACCTGAAAGGCCTTCCTGAGAAAGGGACATTTAAACCAAGCCTCAGGAACAAGAGTGAGCAGACCAAGTGAAGGAGAATGTGAACGCTCTTTGGTTTCTTCTCATCTTCCCCTCTTCCTTCTCCTGCCCAAGGACCAGGAGTGAAGTCGCTGAGGCAGGCAGACAGGACCTTGTCCTGCTGTAGGAACTGAGGGCAGGCCTGTGATGAGCAAGGGCCTGCTGACGGGGTGCAGGGAAGGCTGAACAGGTCCAAAATCCAATAATGTAAAAATTGTTGTGAATGAGTTTACTCAATTCTTATTATAGCTGGTCCCTTGATATTGGTTGTTTGACTTAGAGACTTAGAGTCCCTCCCTCCTCTCCAGGCTGATTTTATTTTGTGTTTTCTAAGTCCCCACAGTGTGCTCTTTTTATTCAGCCAACAAGTTCAATTTTCTTGGCTTCCATCAGCATAAAGACCAGCTTAACTTTGATTCAGACGTGGCTCAGTGCGTGCCGCCAGCAGGGGGCGTAGCTGCAGTGTTTTTGAGGGTCAGTGACAGTCAGGCCCAGGGAAATAATTCTGTGCCCTACCGACCCATAGAGAGGCCATCTGCTTCCCTCTTTAAAAAATCTCTTCTCTGCTATTGAAAAGGAACGAACTCCTGTCTCCTAATACTCTGAATAAACTCCAGGGGGTGTACACAACACGGAGCTGGGCTCAGGCTCAATTCTGAATACGGGTCAGGAACGTGGGGTTCTCTTTCTGGGCCGCTGAGTGGCAGTTGGCAAGTCATTTCCTTCTCTGGGCCTCAGTCTCCTTGTATGGTGTGTTGTTGAGTGGAGACCCACTTGCATCCCTTCCAGATATGAAATGCACAGATTGGAGCAGGCTAATGTTCTGCATGGCTTTGATATGTGAGGAATAATTGTGAGGAAAAGTTTTTAGGATATCTTGTCTCTCTAAGACTCAGCCTAAGAAAGAAGGGGCTCCTGGAGCCCTGTGGGTTGCAGAGACACTTTGAAGAGGTTTCCGGTGAATTCTGACACGCCACCCACAAGGCCATCATGACCAAGTCCCTCTCTCTCGCTCTGTAGCCCCTGAGGCTCTGCTAATGTCTGCTCAAGTGGTCACAGGAAGCATCCTGGAGTTTAAGAGCCCAAGTCTGAGGTCTGAGGGTCTGGGTTTGATTTTAGAATGGCAAGTTACTTACATTCTCCATGCCTTGGTGTCTTTACCTGTAAAATGGGCAGGGCTTCTAATCAAAATGTTTAACAACTAATTGAACCCAGGTACTGACCATGCCCCTAAAGAGTGTCCCAGAAGGGCCCTTGAGTGCCAGGCATGGACTGGCACATTAGTTTGCGGGCTCCTTGGCAGGGGCCAGGTGGTGATAGGCACCGAGGAATTCAGAGCAGAGGCGTTTGCCAACTGCCGTGGAAATACTTACATATTTTAGCATCTGTCTTGGCCCTGCTGGTGAGTACTCTGACTACCAGCAGAAAAGGGGCTAAGAATGCCTGCCTACTGTGGTGAAGACCAGATGAGGCCGTGTCTCTAAAGCTCTCAGCCTGGCACATGGTGGTGCTGGCTCAAGTCAGCCATTACGAGGCTCTTACAGTCTCTGTAGGTGGCCCTTCCAGCCTGGCCCTCTTCCCTTTGTGACATGCAGCTGACCACCAACGTGTAAGTCGGAAACAAGCCCTTGAAGGCCTCCCACAGGCCCTGGTGCAAATACTTACGAAGTCGTCTGACCATTGCTCCTCTTCATCAGCAGGCCTCTCTGCAATGGGACAGGGAAGCAGAGGCAAAAGCGTGAGCCTCAGCTGGCCGGCTCTGCCCTGCCCACAAGCCCCTGCACCTGCCTCCCCTGCCCTAGGGCTTCCTGGTCCCCTTTACTTGGCCTTAGATGGTTATGAGTCATCTCATGTTCATTCACTTTCGAATCCTCTTTTTGTTTTTTGTTTTTTTGAAGTCAATTCTTAAAGAAGTCCCATTAGGGGAGAGAAATGGTGCATCAGACTCATGTTTGTCTTTGTCAAGGGAAATTTTGGGAACATTAGAGTAACCCAATAAGAACCTGCAATCCACATTGTGTTGCCTCCAAGGATTTCTTTGATTTACTATGTGGATGGTGTAGTAAGAAGTGCACCGGACATGGAGTCAGATAAGCCTAAATTCTCATCTAGGCTCTGTTCTTAACTAGGTGGAGAGTGTGCAGAACAACTGGTTTCCCTGAGCCTCAGTTTCCAGATCTATAAAATGAGGGGATCACTTCTAAGATTCTCTCTGGCTCTACTCTGACTTTTTATAAAGAACTTCTTTATCTAGTGCTTTATACATGCCAGGCAACATTACCAGAGCTAGCCCTCACTTAGCTCCCTCGAAAACCTCATGAGGACACCAAGGCCTAGAGACAATAGGCCCAAGGCCACTTGTCCAAGGTCAAGTAGTAAATGGGAGAGCCAGGGGTTGGACCCTGCAGGCTGACTTCCAAGAGCATGCTCTGACCCCAGTGCTGTGACACCTTGCTGTCCTTGAGCTCCAGGGCGCAGGCGCTATCCGAGGCTCTGCAGGGGGTGTAGCAACAGATATGACGGATCTTAAATAGCTTATGAGCCTGAGGAATAAAATAGGTCTGAATGAAGAATGTCCGACCCTCTTTTCTCCAAAACACATTCAGAGTATGAGAAGCTTAGTGTTTGTCTAGGCCGCACAGACATACCATTTTAAACAAGACAAAGAACAATGGTACTGCTCTGTTTCAAATGGTATGTATGGTGAGCCTTCAGACACCTTGCCCAGCGAGACTAGGCTGACCATATGCACTGTTTGAAATGGCACAGTACTGTTGTTTTTGTCCATTTAAAATGGTACATCTGGTCAGCCTGCATCTATCCCATCACATAAACTGACCTTAGAGGTTAAGTACCTCTCTGTCAGAGATCAACCAGACACAGGTCCAGATGGCAGAGTGGCTCCAATGACTATACCCCTTAGGGTCCCAGCTCCCCTCCCACCTCACTGAGCAGCTACTGCTAGAGGGCCCAAAACGTGGTCCCTGAATCCCCCGAACCTCAACACAACCCCTCCCTGCCATTTCTATCCTCTGCCATGGCAGACCGCTGGCTCAAGTTCTAGGTGGGTCCCACAAAGGCAGAAGGAAAGGCAATCATGCAGGTGAAACGAGGGCAGGAAGGAGGGCTTCGGAACAAAGTGGCCAGATCTTAAGCAATGGCATCTTTCTTGGGGAAAGCATGACAGACGCTAAGGAACTTTATTCTACAGACCAACTAATGAGTCACACTTTGACATTAAAAAATGATAATTTTTATTAAATTATTCTTTGGGTTGAATTATACCAAATTATAGCGTATTTCAACCCTTGGGTTTTTTCATGAAACTCAAAGAATAGGTGATTGAGTCCTCTTCCCATTATGCCAATACCTGGCATATCTTAAGTTTGGGGATAATTGAAAAATATAACTTAAGGTAACAAGATGTTTTTGTTTCAGCTTTTAAAATAGAAACCTTTTTAAAATGACTTTCTACGACACATTGTCCTGCCTTGGTCAACTGCGTTTGCTGAACTTTTTCTCATTGAGTCAGGATTCACTTTATTGTTAGTTTACTGGTGACAATAGTTGCTGTAGCCATCGAACTGGGTTTCCTATTTCCACAGTCTCTCCTCTCCAATCGTCCTTCTGCTTACTTCAGTTACTTTCTTAATGTTTGAGTCATGCTATTCCTCTGGAAGCATCGGTGACTCCCCATGGAATAGAGTCAAGGCTCTGTGTCAATACCTTCAAATGGCTCCATTGCCTTCTCTCGCTGTAGTCTTCCAGCTCACCGGCCCGATAGCTTGTCCCTCCCGTCCTGCACTTTCGATAGTTTCCTGCTCTGCTCCTGCTGTTCTCCTATCACACCTTCCTTCTTCCACGGAAATTCCTGTCCTACCTCCTCCATAAAGTCTTCTCCAGTCCCTCTGGTCGTAACCCATTACGCCTTCCTCTGGGACCTCTTAGATGCTGCTGATACCTCGATGTCACATGTACTTCATCCTGCCCTATGTTACAATTAGTTTGTGTCACTCTGTACTGAAAAGCAAGGCCTGTTTCATCTATCTTTGTACCTGAGTTATAGTTTGCATTTGTAATCCATGCCCTAATAAAAGTAGAAACCAATAAATGAGCTGAATCAATGAAAATTAGGATAATACTAATAGATGCTATTTATTGAACACTTTGTGTGTTCTGGGTGCTAGGTTAAGTGTTATAAATGTATTTCTTTATTTATCCTCAAAATAGTAGGTGCCATTATTATTTCCGTTTTACTGTCCAGAAAACCTGGGTTAAGAGAAGTTGCAAAATCTGCCTGAGGCTAGCTAGTGTAAGGGCTGGATCAGAGGCCTGGCTACCTGTTGGCTTCTGCAGTTGAAATCCCAGGTGAACCCCTGGTCCTCCACTGAGCATTCAGATAAAACCTAAGAGAAACAAAATTGGCCCAATCTAGGCATCGTGACACATCGAGGAAGTAAAGAGACAAAAGCATCTTGTGGTAGAGCTTATTTGCTGGTGCCCCACCCTCCCTTAGTTACACCCATCTTCTGCTTCCACGGGCAACTCACAGTATGACACACATAATGTCACAACCTTGCTGGCCATCACCCAGACTGAAAAGGGTGAGCATCCCAAGTACTAGACGGGTGGGTGGTTTTCCAGCATCTCATGGAGCCTCCCACAGTGTGCAGGGAGTAGTTTTAGAACCAGGCTTCTTGGATTCATATCCTGGCTCTTCTCTTTACTACCTGCTTGGCAATGGACCAGAACTTTAATTGTGTCAAGCTTAATTTCCTCGCCTGTAAAACAAGGATGTGATTAGTGCTTGCCTCAGGTTTTTATGGAAATCAAGCAGTATAATACATGTGAAGTGCTTTGCAAAGCCTAGCACACAGCAAATGCTGTATTAAAGTTACTTGTTGTCTTAGGTATTGACATTTCTTAATCAACCCTCAAAACAGTATCAATTCTATTTCACTCTACTGGCAACAGTGTGGTATGACTACCACAAAGACATATTATAGATCCAAGAAAGCTTCTAGTGTAGGGGGTAAAATTTTCAGGAGGGTAAGTTCAAGTCTAATATGGGCCAGGGGGGTTAATTTGGGGTAGGGACTGCACGCCCCTGCCTGGGAGCTGAGATGCTGGTTGGGCCTACTTGTCAGGGAAAACCCCTCCGATTGTGTCCTGCCTTGTCCTGCATGTACCCAGTTTGGGGCTGATGCTCCATTGACGGTGTCATAATCCTGTACTATACAACAGAGGGACTCCTCCCCTTGCCTGGCTGACACTGTGTGATTCACATGGCCTCCCAAGCTTGTGAGCACAGCACCTGGCACTATGAGACATGTGAGAATGACCTTGAGGGCCCGATCTCAGCGTCTGCTGCAGGCCAAGACATGGGATTTTGAACTTGAGATCTGGGATCAGGCTCCCTGCTTAAAATCCAGATTCTGCCATTTGCTAGCAGTGTGAACTTGGGAAAATTGCTTAACCTGTGGGCCTCAGTTTTCTCATCACTAAAATGGGCATTATTAGTAGTATATCATGGGGTGTTGGGAGAATGAAAATAAAATGACACATAAAAAGTGCTTGGAAGAGTACCTGACATAAAGTAAGGGCTCAGTGAATGACAGTTATTGCTATTAATTTACTTTCTCTTTAATTCTCACAATAACCTGAAGGATAAGTAATAAATATTATCTTCAGATCAGGAACCTGAGGCTTAAGGAAGTTATAGAATTTTCCTAGGTTCACACAGTGCCTAAGGGGCAAAGCCACGATTCCACCCCAGGCCAAAAGAACCCCAAGTCCAAGTTCTGCTCCCCAAGCCACCCTGTGCACCAGCAGTAAAAACCTAGAGTGTAGAGCAATCAGGTATCAGACTGAGGACAAACCAGGGTGGTGTAAAATGTTCCCATTAGGCTCCCATGACCTGGAGGAGGCCAGGTGCTGGGGAGTTTGAGAAGGGAGCACTCAGTGAGGGCTGAGAGGCTGCACGAGGCTGTGTGTCAAAGGTGGGATTGAAGTGGGCCTTGAAGGATAAGCAAGACCTGGGTGAGAGGGTGAAGATGAAGAAGGCTGGCTGCCTTCTACCTGCTGAGACAGGGGCTGGGGTGTGGGTCCCAGAAGCAGGGCTTAGCTGAGGCATGGAAGGGGCACTGATAAGGCACGATGTGCACAAAATGAGTGAATGGCACTGGAGCGTCGCAGGAGACTGTGCCCAGCGGGAAGACAAAGTGAGATCGACAAAGCCGAGGGAGGCTCCAGCCATAGTGGACACTGTGGTTCTAGTGACAGGTTGGAGATGGGAAAGCGGACAAGGATGGTGTTTGCGCCAGAAAGAGGTGAAGGCTGAACCTGACTGCGGGCCTTGGAAAGGGGAGAGCTTGGGTGATGGGGTAGAGGCGAGGGTGCGAATTCAGCCTCTCAGTTCCGGGTCATCGGGATTACCAGGACCAGGGAGCAATGCTGGTGACACCCCGGTCACGGGCGTCATCAGGCTGCATACCCGACACACAGCCATGGCTGTGATCCCGGTTCTGCTCTGGGTCATGGCCCTCCACCCCCCACCCCCCGACAGAGCTGCTGGTGGGACGCCGGGAGGAGAGAAGGCAGGGAGGTGGGCTGGACGCCGTGGAGTGGAGGAGACAGAGGCGGGGAAGGAGCAGAAAGCAGCACTACAGAGGCTGCGGGGAGGGTGCTGAGTGGATAGCCACCCTGGGTACACCCTGAGAGGAGACAGGGAGGTGACGTTCGTGTGGGGAGCGGAGGCCAAGGCCCAGATCCAGGCTAGCTCGAAGACGTGATGAGTCTAAATACTTTCCTTTGTTGGTATGTTTATTCATCCTCTCCCAGGACCCTATTAACGGAGGTGAGGGGGTGGATGTGCAGAAATGGGGGACATACGCCTGGCTTAGCCATCACTTTGTTGTGTGACTTTGGACAGTCCTTTTGCCTCTCTGGTTTCCAATTATCCCTAACATGAGAAGCTTGGACAGGGTGACATTTCTGGGCTTTCTAGGTTTTAAAACACCTTTGAGTCCAAGGTTCATTCCTCTCTTCTGAGTTCTATGAGGCCTCATCTCTCCCCCTATCAGCTTTGCTGGCACCATCCGTTAAGCGTATAAATGAGGAGAGAGAAGACGAAGTGAATGCTGGCTTCACCAAGGACACCAGGGCAGGGGCAAAAGCAAGGCTCCCTTTCACTGCTTGAGTGGACAGAGGGCTGTTATGTGTACACTATACTTCTGTGGTGGACATTCACCCAAGAATCCTTGTCCAGGTAGCTTTCTCATCTCCATGCATGACATCGATGGTGGGAGGAGAAGGCGGATCTGAGGACATCACCACAGTCTCTGTCTGTCAGAGCCCAGGTGTATAAGCAGAGAGGACTCACTCAGTTCTGACCTCTCAGGGATGTGGCGTGACCACCAGAGCTTCTGCAATGACCCCACCAGATTTGGGAGACAAGGTGACTGGTCCCCACTCTCTCACAAGCCAGATCTCAGACTTCAAAGACCCAGGGCGCTGTTCGACTATGAAAGCACGCAAACTGAGAGGCAGGTTCTGGTGTCAGTATCAGAGGTGCCAGGGCTTCAGAACAGTAAGAAACGCCCCAGGAAAGTTTAACCATCTCCGTGTGGGTCAAAGGGAAGAACAGTGGAATGGAGTCTGGGATGGGTTTCCTTTAGTAGCTGCAGTAACCTTGGGCAGTTTACTTAATGTGTCTGAGGTGCATTTTCCTCATCTGGGAAACCGAGATAGTCATTTCTATATAATGGAGACTAAATGAGCTAATGTCTGTAAAGAGCTTAGATGAATGCCCAGAACAGAGTAAACACAACATGTTTTGGATATCTTTTCTTCCCCAATGCCAGCTGCTTGGCTTTACTACGTTCTGCTCAGTGGACCGTGAGGTCCCTGCAGGCATTGGCACCTCCTCAGAGACAAATCAGCGTTGCTGGGTCTGAACTGAAAGCAGCAGGCTGCACCCTGGCCTGATCTGCACGTGTAGGAGGTCCAGGCTTTCCTTTGTGTAACTCAAGTTCTGTCCTACACTCTAACTAGAGGGTAGACTGTGGTGATTCTCCTGCTGACCTCAGGGGGTGGGGGGGGGGGGTGCACTGACCCTGTCATTCCTTTGCTTTCTGAAGATCAGAATCACCAAGGTCAACACACTCTCTTGGCTTAGAGCGTTGAGGAAGCCATTTGTTTCTGGGACTGGACAAAAGACACGATTCCCGTGTCTGAGGGTGACAGGAGGGGCTATTTCAGGAGCCTTGGGTGGACCGAGTGAGTCTGCACAGACCTCCAGCGAACATCTGACTGGCCTCTGAGGCTCTGGTGGTCTGGTGGGCTACGGTCTCCAAGCACTGGGACCATGTGGTCCTTGAAGGTTCCCTGGGTTCAGGGGGAGCTGTCAGGGCTGGTTTCTGAGGCCCTGGGCTTGCAACTGCTCAGGGTCCCCGAGGCGCAGGGGAAGCAGCTGGAAATGCTCCTGGGACGTGAGTTGTGGGTGGGGAGGAAAATGACAAGGGAAGTACTAACTGCAGGTGCTGAGGGTGGTTTTGCCAAAAGGGCTTTTTTCTGGGGACTGAGTGCAAGAGCAGAGAGGAGAGTGGGCAAGGCCCTGTTGGTTTGGTGAAGCAATCGGATGAAGTTCTGAGATCCTGAGACTTCTGAGTATTTGTCTTTTAGTTCAGGAGAGGGAGTAAGGACAGATTTGGTGGTTTATAACAGGGCTTTTCAAATTTAAGATACATTCAAATGCCCTGGAGCTCTTGTTAAAACGCAACATTCTGTGTTGTTCTATGGCAGGGCAAAGATTCTGCTTTTCTAACAAGCTTCTAGGTAATGCTGATGCTGCAGCCTATGGAAGGCTCTTTAAGTAGCAAAGGCTTAGAAGAGACCTAAGAGAGATGAAGTATGGACGGGAAGAGGCAACTTCCTAAAGCCAGGGAAGATTAGAAGCAGCTTGCTTCATCACTGGGCCCTGGGCTCCACAGGTCTGCATTAGTGTGAGGTGAGAGTGTGAGCATTGCTGAGAACCTGACAGAACTCGTTCAGTCTCTGCATGATACAGATAAGGCGAGGACACTGAGGGGTCCAAGTTTACACAGCCAGCTAGTGGCTAGACATTGAAGGACCTTATATGCAGGTGCAGTAGTTTGCAATTCCTCTTGTTAATGATGTAGAGCCACAAGAATATTTAAGCAAGTGTATTTCAGAACAATTCTCTGGTGGAGGTTGAGAGGATCCTATGAGATTAAGAATTAAGGAAGTGACTTAGAGGCTTCTGTACTAGAACAAGCCACAGTTGATGAGGGTGAGCCTTAGCTATGTGAATAGAGAGGGACAAAAATATTTGAGAGGTTGGGAAAGCCGGAATGGCTCAGTGGGTTAAGTGCTCGCTTTGAAGCCCCAAAGACCGAAGATCAAATCCCGGCTCTGGCCCAGGAGGACCCACATGCTGAACTGGGGAGTGCCCCCAGTTCAGTTCTCTCTCTGTCTCTGTATCTCTCTTTCTGTCAAAAAAAAAATTAAATTAAAATTTAAAAAAAAAAAATTTGAGAGGCACTTAAAAGCAAGGATGAATAATGATGAATGCTACCTGTTTTTTTCCCAAGTAAAAAATATAGAGCAAGGAGGAGGCTGGATGAAGGGGTGAGCAAGAAGAGTTGAGTATGAGGAGATCATCAGGAATGTCCATCCTGAAATTAGATATATTTGTCTACTTGGTTTCCAAGAATTGCCTCTGAGCTCCTACATTTGTGTCCAGCATCTACAAAATGACAGTTGTTCCTGCTCATCCCCCAGGACTTGAGTTAAATGTCACCTTTGTGGAGAGACCTTCTCTGACTACCTAAGTTTTCCCCCCTCCCCATAGTGATTCTCTCTCAGTACACCTGCCATTTTCCCTCATAGCAGTTACCATGTTAGGTACTTTATAGTGACCTGTTGGCATTTTAATTTATTATCTGACTCCCCACTAGTCATTGAGCACCTTGAGGTAAGGGGCTGTATTTTGTTCTCTACTTCATATCTATCACAATGAGTATCACATAGGACATACTCATGTACTATTCATTGAGTGAATCATAGTAAGTATGTAACAGCTGAAGCATCTGGAAATGTTAATTCTAGGAAAAAAAACATTCAAATGACCCGACTTCTCAGTTCTATCCTTGAAGTTACACAGAACAACCCTGCTTCCACTTTCTTTAATATTTAAAGACTTGTACTGTGTGGCCATCAGTACAGACTCTAAAAGCCACAAGGAAATGACTCACATCTATATCCTACCAGGGTTGTCTGTCCTTGACTGGACAAGACAGACTAGGGAAGTCATCACAGAAGGTGTCCAAGCAGAAAGTGGGCCTTGTTTGTGGTACATAATGGCAGGCTAGGTTTGAGCATTGGATTGGATGTTAGATTATATGACCTCTGGGGCTCCTTTTAAACCTGAGACTCCATGACTTCATAATTTTCCCATCAAGCCTTTGGGTTCCTAACAGGCATAGTCTGTTTCATTTTCATTTTTAGAACTTGTAGAGAAGGACACATTTGGTTTTTCACTGAGAGCTGTATAAATTTATCCATGCCCAGGATATCTTTATATCAAGTCAATAGAGAGAGATTTTAGACCTATCCACCCAACGCACCTGTTCTAGAAAAAAAAAAAAGTGTATTGGATAATTTAGTTTGCTTACCACTGCCATGCACACAACCAATGCCAAGGCTAACTCTTCTCCCCTCACAAAGTTGACCCCAGCTGGAGTTGGGTTGCTGAGCTAAACTCAGAGGGGATTGAATAACCATGTGTCATCAATAATTTATGCCCATGCCCCACCACCAAGTATCCATTTTAACTATTCTTCATCCAGGAAGCCTTCCCTTCTCCACTTCCTCCCCCTCTGATTAGATTATATACTGCTGCTGCACTTCCATAGAACTTGGTTCCTCACACGAAATTATAACTGCTTTTAACATCATCTGTCTTCCCTCCTAGATGACAAATTCTGTGAGTGTGGAGCTATATC
The DNA here is from genome assembly GCA_004027555.1 of Craseonycteris thonglongyai. Lineage (NCBI taxonomy): Eukaryota > Metazoa > Chordata > Mammalia > Chiroptera > Craseonycteridae > Craseonycteris > Craseonycteris thonglongyai. The sequence goes on along the minus strand of PVKE010003379.1, from coordinate 7,408 downwards.
TCTGTTGTTTAGTACTGTATTTCTACCTAAGACCTTGTATGTGCCTGGCACATGGAAGATGCTTAATAAACATTTGATAAATAGATGAGTGGATGGGTGAATGGATGAGGGAAGGATGGATGGATGGATGATGGATGGATGGATAGATGAAGGATACTACATCCCCACTATAGAATAGTTATTCTTAAAATTAGGGTAGGCACCTTTTATTTTCATATGAGTGAAACACTTTCCAAGTAGTAAATGTAAACTTTAAATAATCAATAATCCAAGTATTTTAGAAATACTCTTACCAGAGGCATAGTCCCTTTGAGGAACCCTTGGGGGTGCTTTGACTTTCAGCCTGTAGATAAAAACCGTTAGACAAATGGTCAGCAGGTAGAACAACTGTTGTCAAAGCCCATAATATAAGCAGATATAGAGATAATAGATGACTAACTAGTAGAACAATGGCTTCTTTTGGACCCATCACATTGAAAGGCTAAATATATTGAAAATGTGTTCCTCTCTCTCCCCATCTCACCAGTGCACAGTGTGGCAGTGACTTAGCAGAGGTGATGTAGACCAGAGGAAGGGTTCCAGAAGGTCAGAATATTAGGCACTGAGCTCAGAGGCGCAAGGAAGACAATTGGTTGGCTGATAGGAAGGTAAGAGAAGATAAACTCTATTTTAATAAATAACAACAGAAAAATGCTTTAAATAATAGGAAAAAGTGGCCATAATGTTGGATTGAAATGATTTTTGCACCATGAAAAAATTGCCAAATAAGTGAGCAATGAGTGTCTCCAGGTTGTGGATTGTGATATTTAGCTTATTTAGAAGTTGCATGGTTTCAAGCACTTTCAAAACCACTTTAGTATCTTTATACACATATAAACTGTTCTGAATATTCACAATTCTCCATTCATCAAAAGAAGAAAATTAAAATTATATGTTGAAAATGTATTTTAATTTTTAGGTTTTTTGTAAGTACTGGCAATATCTTCCCTTCCATTATTTGAAATGAGTAAGGTTTGTAGTAAACTATTATTTTAAGTAATAGCTACACATTTTATTTAAGAATTATTTAACTAAAAATTTAAAATACATAAATAAAACCTATATCTAGTAGCCTTTATTTACTAAAACATCACATCTGTTAGAAGCAGTGTATAAGGTAATCATTACATACAAAACATATTTTATTTATTGGAGATAAAAAGCAGTTCAAAAGTTCATGTTTGATTATAGAAACAGACTTAATTGCAAAATTTATAACTGTATTTATATTTGCATAGAAGTTCTGCTTTTTGTTTCCCTAAAGGCTCTCCTATCTATTATGTCACTCAATTCTCAAAGCCAGCAGGGTATGCTGGGAAGATGTTATCGTTAGAGCCATGCTGAGGTCCAGAGAGAGATTACAGAAGGTGTAGGGAAGAAAAACAAAAACAAAACTGGGTTTGGTGCCTGGTCTGTTGATGGACCAGTAAAGTTTCAAAAAGCACAAACCAACTATTACCCAATATTGTCATCATTTCATTAAAAAAAGAAAGGATATTTTAATATTCCAAAATGTATGAAGGTCATCATCTCGGAATAAAGGACAGACTTAAGCAAGGACTGTTGGTCACTGACCACCAACCAGGAATAAAAGGTGTGGTTTGGGCCTCACTCAGCAGCTGGCAGCTGTACATTAGCACCCAACTCTTCAATATTGTCTCATTTGGCCATGGATCAGTGACAACTCTGTCACAGTCTTGTGTCAGGAAACTGGTGTGTTCAACCATGCTTCCTCCTTTCAAGGTGGTACCTGTTGCCTGGCTACGAGTGAGAGCTAAGAACTGCATGTCACTTAGAACCGAAGAGCCCCTGTCTTCACCCAGGGTAATGACGATAGCAGCCATATTTTCCAAGCTGAGAAGAAACATGGTTTGTCAAATAAAAATGCGTTGGGGGACGGTGGGTATAATGAAATAGAAACTGCCTGCAAGAATCTGAGCTCTGTGGAAGCTGTAAATATGACTGACCATCGGATAAACATTTTATATAGAGGCTTATTGTAAAGCTAGAGATTGCAGGGCAATTAATCTAGACTTGCTAGTGGTTTAAACAATGACTGGCAGGGTTTTCTCATTTCCATGAGTTTTATATGTATCATAAATAATAAATGAGAATAATCACACACCTCTCTCAGTCACAGGGCAGAACATAAACACAGATTTTCCTCCTCTATGAGATGACCTTTGTCCCACAAGCAGAAGGTCATTTTAACTATTTTATGATGATCACTTACACATATTGAGACTCATTTACATTTTAAAGTCTAAAAACACCATGAAAAGTGATTTTTTTTTTTTTTTTTTTTTTACTTTCAAGTATAACAAAGACCAAAAAGAATAAAAATACTCTGTTCTGAAGGCATAAAATTTTTGGAAATCAATTTGCTAATATCAATACACATTTCAAGGGCACAAATCCTTCCACCCAGAAATTACATTTCAAGAATTTAGCTTTCTCATACACTCAAAATCTGCAAAAGATATTTATTGAAATATTATTTGTGACAGTTAATATGAAAGAAATGGTCACAAAATTTTGATTGATATCATCAAATTGCCCTCCAAAAATGTTGCACAAATTTAAACTCCTACTCTCCCCCTTTAAAAAATATCTAACAATAGCTGGTTAAATGAATAATACGCTTATAGTAGACTATTGATCAACTACTTAAAGAGGGATATGGTTTATTTTTACATACCAACAAAAATGTTAATTATATAGCATTAAGTAAAACCACCAAACAAAGCAAGTTGGTAGAATGGTTTATGTAGTAAGATGCCATTCATGAAAATGTATGCATGTATAGTTATATCTGTATCCATGCACATGTGTGTGTGTGTAAACACATACATATAGATTTATATACAAAACTCACTCATGACAAAGTCCATTTCTGGGGTATGAGTTAAGTGGGGATATAAGGAAGTGGGAGATTTTGACTTTATACAATTCTGAACTCTTTGATTTATTTTTCCTGGTGAGTCTATATTACTTTCTTTTTTTAAAAGTAAAACTTAAACAAAACTTAGCAGAATAGCATTTCCCCTTTCCTCTTGACTTAGATTTTGAGTGTCAAATGGAGGTATATACAATTTCTATGCTCTTTAAAAAATCTTGAGAGTCTTTGGTGTGCAGGGTGATTTAGAATTCTAGCTCTCTGTCTCTAAGTGCCAATTGAAAACACCATTTATGACAATAATTGAAAAAGCAGAAACCAAAATACGGAGAATGGTATGGCATCCTACAGAAGCTAGGGTTGGGGAAGCGGGAAGGCTCAGTGGGTTAAGTGCTCACTTTACAGCCCCAGGGACGGAGGATCAAATCCCAGCCCAGGTGGACCCATATGCTGAACTGGGGAGTGCTCCCAGTTTGGACCCCGGCCCAGTTCTTGCCCTGTGCAGCCCCACACCCACCTGTGGAATGAAACTATGTGGAAAAGCCGATGATGTGCTACTATGGAGATTGTTCTGGGGCCTCCCCCTTCTCTCTGTCTTGTCTTGTCTTATCTCTGTCTCTCTGTCTCTCTGTCTCTCTGTCTCTCTGTCTCTCTGTCTCTCTCTCTCTCTGTCAAAAACAATAAGAATAAATCTTAAAGAAAAAGAAGCTAGGGCTGTAAGTTCTCCTGTGGATTTCTCCAACCATGACCTAGTGGCCCTTAGTTAAATGGTTTTGGAAGCTGACTTTCCTGCTTCTATAAGTGTTGTTTGATGTTTGCCAGCTCCTTGAATGTCATAGCTCACCCTTCCTGCAGTGAAAGGGAAAAGAGAAGTGCCCTGTTTAACACCCCAGTCATCCACCATATTTCCTGAACGTAGATTGACCCCCATGGACTCTAGCCAGTAAGAAAGGGTTACATGCTCGGGGAACAGAAAACTTTGTTCTCTTCCACTTAGCACAGGCTGACATAGATGTTATTTATATAAATAAGTGCTTGTATAGTGCTGTGGAGTCTAACTTACTTTTTGATTTTGTTCATTATTCCACCTTCATTGTTCTTCATATCGTGGACCATCTTTTGAAGCTGCCTGTAAAACAAAATTAAACCGCAAATATTTATAACTAGGTTGAGTTACAAAGAGAAGGATGGACCCTGCAATAAAACCCCAACCAGCATAGATTACATTGTATTTTATTAAGTTGACCATCTGCTACATGAGTAAAGGGAAAATGTGACTGATTCAATAAGAACTATGGTCGTTAGACCATGTCCCCTACCCTGGATGTCTAGGCCACTCTCAGGCTGTGATGAGGAATCCTGATTCCTGGATCTGTCTGTTCTAAGGAGACGTGTGAGGCCAAAGCCCTGTGACCCTGTCATACTGTTCTCTGAGCATCCACATTGCAAGGATGGGGCTACCTTGAAGGACACAGTATAGGCTAATATCAAGCCAAAGAGTTTTCTTTTTGTTAACTTTACTAGGCAGAATCTGGAAAAATTGTCATTTAAAAGTTGCACATACAGAGAAGCCATAGAGAAAATGATTAGTGAATGTGACTACATAGATATTTAAAACTTTTGTAGAACAAAAAGGAATATGTACAAAATTAAAAGATAAATGACATGCTGGAAGCAATATCTGCAATACTGCTACTACTACTAATGACTGCATGTTTTAATTTACAAAGAAATATTACAACTCTGAAAAAAAAAGATGAACAATTCAATAGGAAAATGAACAAAGAATGTGAACATATAGCTAACAGGAAAGAAGTACAAGTGGACAACAGATCAATGAAAATATATTTAACATCACTTATATTTAAAGAAAAATTAAGACAACAATGAAATATGTTCTGCTTATCAGACTGGCAAATCTTTACATGCATGATAATACCCAGGTATTACCTTAATGAAGGTAGGAGAACACATTTATATTTGTGGGAATGCAAATTGCTACAGTCAATAGCTGTCAAACTTTGAAACCTCCATGCCTTTTCAACCAGAAATTTCCCGACTAGGAATTTGCGTTATAAACATGGTTATAAAATGCACCATTATACAGATATCCACATTATCTACATATAAGCATATGTGTAGTAATCCTAATCTTTCCTGCATCTCCCCTAAAAAAGCCTGGAAACAACCCAAACACCCAACAATCACCAAAGAAAGAACAGTTAAATAAACTTTGATAAAGCTATACAATGGAATACCACAGACCCTGTTTAAAAAAAAAAAGAAAAGAAGCATACATCTGCGTCACTGATCTATAAAAATCCCCAAGAGATATCAAGATATTATTAAATTAAGCGAAAATGAAAAAGGAGGAGAAAGAAAAAGAAGGAAGGATAGTGTTCAGAATAGTATGTAGCATGTCTGTTTGTTTGTTTTTAGTGGGGATACAAGGAGACATACATACATATGTGCCGGTAGGTGCATAACTTTTTAGAAAAATATGCAAGAAGTCATTAAAAGGTTGTTTTCCAAGCCAATAGAGTGCCTTCCCACAAATTCAAGGTACCCCACTTGTTCTGGGAGGACACTGCCCAGTGGCAGGGTGCTCGGCTTGGCAAAAAGGTAAGGATAAAATCCAGCCTCCACTAACCTTAGAGCTGGGCACCCTTGTGCAGGGCACAGACCAGTCCACTGTAAACCGAGCATCTGGCGGCCCAGGGTAGGGAGGGGGTTTCTACTTTATAAAAAGGAGACCTTTACTTTACAATGAAGATTTTTCTATATTATTTGAATCTTCATAGCATGGTCATAGTATATGACTTTTATTATTTACATACATATATAGAGAAAAGTGTTAACAGGATTGGAGTATAGGGCCATGCTTTGTTTTCCTCATAATAACTTTTTGAATGAAAGAATATAAATATTGTTTCACATGGCTTTGCCCTGAATGAGTGAGATATTTGAATTCACCCTACAGGCCAGCCCTTCCCTTCTTCTGAAAAAACTATTTGACAGGGTCCTTTGGTTAACGAAATGGAAAGCTTACACACAGCCATTGCTCTTGGAGAACACTGTGATCGCCCATAGACCCGGGTGCAGGTCTCTCGGGGCGCGCGGTAAGGCAGCACGAACAGTGGTGCACAGTGAAGCTTAGCACAGGCCCGGGAACCCTGTTGCCTGGACGAGTCTGGAAGGAAGACTCTGGCTCTGTAAGGACTTAGAACGCATGCGCTGCAAGACTTTTCAGTGTGGATGGAGCAGTTTAGAGGATGACAGGACAGTTTGTCCGAGAAACTCCGTCTGGCCTGGCCTGTTGGCATCCAATAAGCCAGGGGTGGCCAACAAGTCGATTGCGGTCGACCCATTGATCGCGAGGCCAATTTTGGTCGATCGTCGATCGCTCGCAATGTCTGGGGTGGAATTCCATGTACCATGGACTTCGAAGCGATTGTAGAAGACAAAACTTTCTAGCAATAGTTTAATGCATTCTGGGAATTTGCCAAGGTCATAAATTCCTAGAATTCTGACAGCCTGACCCTGTGATCTCCGCCCACCCAGACAATACATTTTGACTTATGTGTTACACTTGTCACCAGACGCAACGCGTGAACGCAACAGTTAGGACTCGACTCATCGAAGAACAGTCAGTTAGCTTGAATATTTGGTAGTGTCATACGGTAGCTTCTTTTCTTTTGTGTTAACAGTATTATTATCAATCAATATTATTTATCCTCAGTGACCATGTTGAGTTTCAATTTTTCTTCTGTTTAAAATGTAAGTACCTTTTCTTTGTTTTAAATTAAATTGCTTTTCTTACCTATCTATAAGTGAGCATTCTTGGCAACAGATCTCTAAACTGTGGTCATTACACTGAGAGAAAAATAAGGGACAGTATTACAAATATATTAGGAATAATAATAATTCTATTTAAATTAAGAAGTCAGTATTGTAAACCGTAATAAATATATTGTAACTTTAACATACTTCTTGTAAATATGAATATATCTATATTAGATTTTAATATACTTGTATTGTGGTCCCTGATCGTAATATGCAGTATTGTTATTATTTCTCTCAATGTAACGGAGATAATTGCCGCAGTTCATGAGTTTTTGAATTTTCTAGGAAAATATTTAATTCAATATTTATTCTTTAAATTGTCCTATTTCTTTGCATTCTAGTATACCCATGAACATGAGTAGTAAACCGGAAAAATCAAAAACTTATCACTTCAATGAAGAATGGGAACTCGATTACTTTTTTACAATGGGGAATGATAAATGTTGTTGTTTAATATGCCTTACCTCGGTAGCCATTGCTAAAAAGGGTAATCTGGAGAGACATTTTTTAGCTTTACATAACAAGTATCAAACAGATTATCCACCAAATTCTGAACTGAGAAAACATAAAGTTAGGGATCTTAAAACACAATGAACAAATCAACAAAGCGTTTTTAAAAAGCCAAGGTTG
>PVKE010003378.1:61865-72910 GCA_004027555.1 Craseonycteris thonglongyai | reverse complement strand
CCCCCCCGGTCAATGGTGTCCCGCTTTACCAATGTTAAAATCTGGTCACCTTATAAAAGCATTGTTAAGGATATGAGCCATTTGGTTAATTTAAAAAACTTGCTGCAGTAGCATCAGAAGACATGTCATCAAATTTCATCACTGACTTGTGTGATGTCAGGTAAATTGTCTAACTGCTGTGTGCCTCAGTCTCCTGACCTATAGTTCTCATCTCTGAAATGAAGTTGATCACCAACCTCTCTTGCTTACCTCCCACTATCGTTTTAGAGGCCGCCTATACGTGTATAAGGCAAACAGACAGGCTCAACCTACTCCCAGAGTTCGGGGAATAACTTTTAAGTTGAAACTGGAAGAAAAGACGAGGAAAGAAGGAAAAGGTTGTGAGAAGGCTCGTCTGGAAGACAGTGTGTTAGGTTCAGAAAACTCTAAGCCTGTGTGAAAGGAGATGCCAAGGGGGTCGCTTGTGAGGCTAGATTGGGTTGTGAGTTCTGTGACTGCCTTCTTTCCACTAATTGTGCACATTCTTCAAGCCATTCTTTTGTTAAATAACTTAAAATACTCATGTGTTTTTTTCACTTAGTAAACCTCCTATTATGCGAACATTTCCCTGCAGATTTGCTGCTCTCCATCTTAAAACTGCGGTGACAATTTCCGGAACTCTTAAGGAAGCTGTTCCAGTTCCCGCTATCGTCATTGCTGTTTGCCTAAAGTTGAAGAACATGTGCACATATTTTCAGCAAAATGAGAGTAAGAAAACATAAAGAGATTACAAGAGTATCCCTGATATCTGCTCTAAGTCAATGAGCCATCATAGCATTCCAACTGAATTTCAAGAGGAGTTCCTGGTGATGTAAGACAGGTTTGGATCCTTTTTCACTTGATGTGATAAATTATAAGCACATTTAAGCCCAAAGGAGATCTGAGCAGGCTGAAACTGGCTCACCCATTTTAAAAAGCACAGTTTTGCCTCACATTAAGTAAGCTGGATATGTAAGCATACTGTTACACTGCCATAAACTGAATTACTGGAGAAAAACTAAGGCTTCAAAAACAGCTCTCAATCAATAATTAGGAAGTGTGTTACCCTATGAGAAGTGAGCATGTGTGTGCAAATTAAAAAACAAAACAAAACTATTTATACATCTGGCCTCACAATACAATCATACAACTCTTTTGAAAACATTTTGGTATACCTAAAGCTGGAGAAATCAGGCCTGTGGTTTAAAAACACTTCTATTTAAAAACAGCTCCTTCTAAGGAAAGTCTGACAGAAAAAAAAAAGAAAAAAGAAAGCTTTCATGAAAAGCATGAGACACTTCATTGTTTCAAAATCTAACCAAATCTATTTTAAATGAGAGTCATTTAACACAACACATGCTTACTATGAATGAATGTCTTTAGACTATAAACTAATTCCTACAGTGTTTAACGAAGAAAAGCATACTGTTAACTGTGATGAATACAATAATAAGTTTGAAGGAAAGAAGATTATATAACCACATCTATCCCACCATCTATTTTGTTAGAAAAATTGTCTTCATGTGTCAGCAGCACCTTATATAAAGTATTTTTTAAATGGATCACATATAAGAGCAATTACACATGCTAGTTCTAATTGTACAATATAAATTTTAAGATGTAACAATCCTATGACCAAGGTTTCATGAATCTGAAATAACTATTTTAGTTCAAAGCAATTTATAAGAAAATAACAGTAAACTTTCCATTAAAGAACATAAAACATTTAGCAATACCATATAAATTAAAAGGCACAGGATACACTAGCATTTTTATAGCTATATTCTATCTATATCCAAAGTGCTTAAAATATTTTACCATAAAAGTTACATTATACAGTTTGGCTATTGCAATAAAAAATGAAAAATAAAATGCCATGTTATTCTACAGAGACAACTACCAATTCCACAAATGAGCACACTGATTCTCATTATGCTTAGCTCTGAGCCTCCTGTCAGCCAAAGCATAAAGAAAAATGCAAGTTACATAATTCTTACCCTATGACCAAAAGAAATATACTATTTCTTCAGAAAATTTTTCTCTGAAACTAAATTCTAAATGAAAGTGGGATTAACATTTATGTTCTATTTTATACATGCTGGAAAATTTACATATATGATATTACTTAAGCTTCTTAGTGAGCTTTGTATTAATTCACTTCCTATTCTAAGAAATGTAGCTTCAAACCAAGGACTGCTTAATTCCGAGGTTTATAGTTTTTCCACATTCCCAACAGCTTTGCACAAAGTGCTTTAAACCCTATAATGAATCCTCTGTTAAAGAGCAAAATTTAACAAGTAAATTTGAAGATCTAATTGACTTTATTAAAGTTATCCATGAATTGGGCAGCATCCCATGTAACAACTAGAAGGGAGCCCCAATGAGTTGTACAAAATTGAAAGTTTCTATAGGCAGAAAGGTGGGACTAAGAAGGTAAAAGCATGGATTCTTTTAGGCAAGGACATCTTCCCTTATAGGGAGACAGAGGGTCTTACCCAGCTTTATACCTCACTAGTGATAATCAGGAAATTACAGACTGGTAGGTTTAAAATTTCACTCCTGGGAGAGGCTGTGATTGTAATTAGGTTAGTTATTAAGTTGTGGCTTGGTGACCGTGGATTAGCAAAAGTGATTCCATTGTTGATGTAAGAACATCTAAACCTGTAGAAAATTTTCATAAGAGTTTATTAGAGTTTTAGCTAAACAGAAGACACACTTGGATGCAAGATCTCAACAGAATAAGAAAAATGCTTCCCAGAATGACAATTTGTTGCCTCTTTTATACGTTTGGAATTGAGGGTTTACAGTATATGTTTGGAATTGAGGGTTTACAGAACAGTTAACAAGCTTATGGGCTCTCTTGAGGGTGGTTATGCTTCCAAGAGGTATGGAAAAAAAAACACAACGAGGCATTTCAAAGGTGTGTTAACCAAATGCACAAAAACAGTGGACAGGGCTTGCTTCGGAGAAAGATAACCTTTTCCTAGGGAAGTTACAGCCCAGAGTTGGAACTGCCTACCGTGACCTGCCCAATTAGGAATTGGTGATCAGATCACCCTGTGAGGTTACTTTCGGTCACTGATTTATTTCAGAGCCCCTTTGTTGATTTATATAATTTTAGCCTATTATTTCTTTCTGGGTTTTTTTTTTAACACATCATTTGGTCTTTACTAGAAACTCATAACCATTCTTTGCATAGTCATTTTTTCTATTTAGCCTCTATAGAAATTGAAGACATACATTTAAAAAATGATTTAGTTAGGCTCTGTTCTGGGTAAGATAGAAGAAGCACAATTTATTCTATTTCACTCACTTCATACAGCTATAAAATCTGGATAGAATGCATGGAATAGCTATTTTAGGACTCTGAAAAGTAAATAGTAGCAGATGGAGTGGAGAAGAAGATCAGAATTTGAAGTATCACTGAGCTGCTGATGACTTTCCAATTTTTATCACTTCAATATCCTCTAGCAGCCCCAAACACAGAAGTGTAGTTTCATAGCCTGAACCCAACCAGTATAACTACCTGCTAAAACAAAAACATCAACATTCTCCATAGGATGTCAGTAAGACCTAGCGCTCTATAATATTTTAAATGTCCAGGACATAATCCAAAATTACTCAGCGTTTAAAGAACCAATATAGTCTCAACTCATATAGAAAAAGACAATCAATAGATACCAACACCAAAATGACACATGCATTGGAGTTACATAACAAAGTATTTGAAGCAGCTATTATAAAAATGCTCCAAGAAAGGGTGAACACTCTTGAAAAAACACAGAAAGATGAAAATTCTCAGCAAAGAAATAGAAAATATTTTAAAAATCAAATGTAAATTTTACAAAGATGAATAAGAAAAGGGCTCTGTGCTCAAAACATTCCCAACCTAATTGGAAGGATAAGGAATTTTTTAAACTGCAATAATACCTAAAGGGGAAGCCAGGATGGCTCAGCCAGTTAAGTGCTCATTTTGCAGCCCAAGGGTCCGAGGATCGAATCCTGGTCCCGGCCCCGACCCTCACGGACCCATATGCTGAACTGGGGTGTGCCCCCAGTTCAGTTCTCACCAGGGTGAGCTTCCCATGTGGGAGGCCCCCTCCTGGTTCCTACCCTACATGCCCCCCTACCCCCCCCACCCCCATGGAATTAAACCATGTTGAAAACTGATGATGTACAACCATGGAGACTGTTCTGGGCCTTCCCCCTTCTCTTTGAATCTCTGTCTCTCTCTGTGTCTCTCTCTCTGTCAAAAAACAATAAAATACCAGTAAATCTTTTTTAAAAATACCTAAAGACTAAAGATCCAAATTAATAAATTAAAATCCATTCACAGATGTCAACAAATTCAGAGCACCTACTGAGACACCTAAATGATGATAATACATTATGGAAAATGCTGTGACAGACGCATGAAAAAAATTCAACCATTAGTGCCTCTATTTTTCATATTACATGGCTGGATACTTTCCGGACAGCCCTCATATATATTTTTTTTACTCACATAAAGTCTTGATGGAAGCGCTCCAGAGTTGGTGTAGAATTTCTACCATCATGTGGGTCTCAATTGACTGCCCAGCTTCCTGCTCCACCATCCCTAAGGTATAGCCCTTGTGATCTTTATTCAAGATAGAGTTTTAGCTGTTCCAGACAGGTCCCAAGCAACAGAAAGGAAAGGACAGGAAAGGGCAAAATTTTTACCTGGTTAGTTTTGTGTGTGTGTGTGTGTTTTGTTTTGTTTTTACATAAGATCCCCTGAAGCAGCCAGTGACATTTTTACTTGAACTTAGTCACATTGCCACATCTAGCTCTAAGGGAAATTGTGAAACTATGTCTTTAATTTAGATGGACAGCCAGGTATCCATCTAAAATCCAACAGTTCTAGAGTTAAGAAAGAAGGGGCACCCACAGATCTCTGATACAATGGGCTTCATGGAATAACATGTTCAACTTGGCTTCTAAGCTACCCCTTTTTCTTGGTTATTCTCCTGCTTCAAAGGCCTCTATTTTAGTCTCCGAGCTGGTTTCTCCTTATCTGTCTGTTATAGGTTCAGTTCTGTGAAAGCAGATGCTGAGACAGACTTTAGTGTATAAGATGCATCTTAGGGATCAATTTCCTATGAAAGGAAGAAGAAAGCAGGAATGGGCAGAGAGCAAAGTTGGACTGCAGGCAAGCCTTGCAAAGCTGTGATCTACCCACTGGGGTATCTGGAACAACTATTTCTGGTCAGACTTGTCCTGCAATTGGACAAAAATGGTCAAGCTTTTACACTCCAGCGTTGCTCAGTCACTGGATTTGGGCTGCCTGGGAAAGGCAGGACCTTGGGTGAGGTGACTCAGCTGAGGAAGCTTCTGAAGGAGCTGACAGCTGATAGCTGGAGGCTGCCTATTGACCAGCCTTTCCCTACAGCTGAGGCACAATGTCTTCTCTTGAAGGGGAATCTGGGCAGCACCTCTTTTTTTTCTACCAAGCTCTCAATCCTCAGACCTCTTCTCTTCTTTATGTCTTCTGACTCTCACGGTGACCTTATCTTATATTTATAACTCCAGCCTAAACATACACTTCTCCACTCCTCTGAACTGTTGACCCAAATATCCAATTGCCTACTTCATATTTCCTACTAGATGTGTAATGGGCATCTAAAACTTAATGCTGAAAACTTAAAATCAAACTCCCACGTAATTTCCTCTGTTTGCCTCATAATATTTTATTTCCGTCTTCCATAGCTCAGTAAATAATTCAGGTACCAAACTTGGCATCACCCTTGAGTTCTTTCTTTTTCTCATGCTGCATATCCATTTCATGGTCAAATTATGCTTTCTCTACTTTTTTTTTTTTATTAATATTTTTTGACAGAGAGAGACAGAGAAGGGGGAGGGCCCAGAGCAGTCTTCATAGTTGCTCATCACTAGTTTTCTACATAGTTTTCATTCCACAAGTGGGTGTGGGGCTGCACAGGGCAGGAACTGGCCAGGGGCCTCCAAGATGAGAAACACAACTGGGGTAGGAGCCAAACCGGGGGCCTCCCACATAGGAGGCTTGCCCCGGTGAGAACTGAACAGGGGGCACACTCCAGTTCAGCATATGGGTCTGAATGGGCTGGGGCCAGGATACAATCCTTGGACTCCCGGGCTGCAAGATGAGTGCTCAACCCACTGAACCATCCTACCATCCCTTCTCTACCTTTAAAATGGCCAGAATCTGACCACTTCTCACCACTTCCATTATTTCTTCTTTATCCCAGACACCATCATTGTTTGTTATAATTATTGCACATGTATTTATTTCATAGGGTGAGGTTACATCTTATTCTTCTATTTTAGACTTTTCTATAATGAATTTTATAATCATTTTGTTATATTATAAAGTCCCATTGATATTTCAGTTCCAATGTTCTTAAGCCTATAAATGAATCTAGGGAGAATGACAGTGTTATAGTCTTTCATCTATCCAGTCAGGAATATGGTATGTTTTTTCATATTGGTAAAATCTTTTATCTTTCAGTAGATTTATAGTTTTCTTTGTTTAAGTTACATATTTCTCTTGTAAACTTATTCTGAGGTATTTGTATATTTGGGATGCCATTGTGAAGAACATTATTCTTATTGTATTTTTCAGTCTGCTATTTCTGCTATATTTGTTAAATGAGTGAAGGAAATAATTGAGTAGATGTTGGAAGCCTGTAATTTATCTCTCTGGTGGTCTCTGAAATTCAAGCTTACAAAAAAAATTTTTTTTTTGAACTTCAGTAAAATCTTATGAGATGGAATATGCAGTCCTAAAAGTAAAATATAGTCAAATGTCCAATTAGAACTCAATGTTTCAGATGTATGCATTTGTTAAAACTTACCAAATGGCACACTTAAGATTTGAAGATTTGTGCATTTTATTGCATGTAATTGTAGCACACCAAAAAACAAACAAATAAACAAAAAAAGTAAACAAATATTGAACTCTAGTTAATAATAGGCGTGCTGAAATGTTAAAGAAGTGAAGTATACTGATGTCTGCAACTTACATAAAAATGCATTAAAAAATTAAGATGGATTGGTGGATGAATAGAAAGATAAATAGGTAAAGATCTGCATAATGAAGCAAATATAGCAAAATGTTATAGAGTCTAGGTGATAAACACATGAGAGGTTACTACAATTTTATAAAATTTTGGTATGTTTGAAAGTTTGATAAACTGTTGGAAATGTTTTCTATTCTCAACTACTTAGCACATTAAAGTGTCCTGGGTGTCAACAGCTTGTCTCATTTCAACGGTTTCTACCCTCAACCAAGAGAGCCTCTGCCATATGTGGCCTGGTCTTTGTTTACGAGTGATGAATTAAGAACATCTTTAATTTTCTGTTCTATGTTTCTATTCTAAAACCCTTATAATTAAACTGTTGAGAGAATAATATCATAGCATCTAGTGTTACCTAGTGCCAGCCAACAGCCCCAAAAACTGCCTTCAGCCTTCATGGTAGGGTTGGCTCATTATGTAAATACAAAGATGCAAATCTACTACAGTTGTATTCAAGATATTAACTTAAAGGGCACTGGCTTTAAATTGTGGAATGAATCATAAGTCAAATTTATTCAATCTATTTTTCATTTGCTAGCAGCCAAAATGTGAAATATTACTCCCAGGTCTCTGCAATGCTTTCTTTCGCTTGTAAGATTAAAATTAATAACAAATAAAGCTAAGTTGAACTAAACTGGGGAATGGCTCTGTGTTCTGAACTCCAACGTCTTTTTAAGTATACCTTTTTCCCAGGTGATCAGTTTCCAGGGGTATATGAAACTAGTAAATTTTCACAACTGATTCCCTTTGATATTATAATCCTTTTCATTCATACCAATCAGGATCCTGAACTTTCTAGTCTTGTTGGCTATTTCAGATGCTTGTATTTTTGTTTGTTTTTGTTTTTGTTTGTTTTTTTATAATGGTGAAAATTTTTTTTTTTTTTTTTTTTTTTATCTTTTCACATTTATAGAGAGAAATTATCTTTTTGTCTTCAGTGCATAGTTATTTCTATTTTACTTTTTGACAGATAGAGAGAGAGACAGAGACAGAGACAGTTAGAGTACCAAACTGTGGGAACTCCCCAGTTCAGCACGTGGGTCCTGCCCGGGCCGGAGCCGGGATTCGATCCTCGGTCCTCATGGCCTCAAAGCGAGCGCTCAACCCGCTGAGCCGTCCCGGCTTTCCCCTGAAAATTTTTTATGCCTCTATCTTAAAGAAACTAGTTATCTTATGAAATAATGGATATATGCATTGGGTCAGAAATCTTACAACCCATGATGTTTGTAGGCCACTGAATATTTGTGCTAGCAAACACTCATATCTTAAATTAACAAAATTATCACCTTAGAGTTGCTTATGTACATGAGGCCGTGCAATGAAATTCATGGTACCTGCTAAAGTTTATGTGAGAGAGATGTATGAAAATTTTGGGTTCGCTTTAAAATATACATATTTTAGAAGGAAAAAAAAATAACCCCAAAATTATGTGAATTACAGTGTTGTTGACCTAGTAATATATATATTCAAAAACAGTCATTAAATTTTCTTTTTTATGCTTGAAATAAAGCCTACATTGACAAAAATCTTTTATTTCTACACACTAATAAAATCTATGATAATTAAAAACAAATAACAAATAACTAGATGTTATCTCCCATTTCTCTGTCTCTGTCTCTGTCCCATTTCTCTGTTAACTGCTTTAGGTGTGAAGTATGTCACACATAGAAAATATATATTCTGAACATACATAACACAGTTTCCTTTTGTTTTTGTTTTGGCTTTTGTCTCTAAGTAGTAAAGAAAAGGAGGTGCTGACCTAGCTTCTAGGACCTCCCAAGAGGTTGTAAAACTCTGTGATGCTAAGCCAATCTCTCACCTGCAGCCTGTAGATGAGATGGGGACTACTGCAAGTGAGAATCACTTTGGGAAGGTCACTGGGGTCCTATGTGTTAAAATCTTCCTATCCCACCCCCATCTTAAGTGAGATAAGGAGCTCTAGGAAACATCTCAGGGGATGCCAGGATGGTTCAGAGGGGTTGAGCACTCACCCCAGGGTCTGGGGATCAAATCCTGGCCCTGGCCCTGGTCCGTGCGAACCCATATGCTGAACTGAGATGTGCCCCCAGTTCAGTTCTTCCAGGGGCCCATGTGGGAGCCCCCGGCCCGGTTCCTGCCCTGCGCAGCCCCATGCCCACCTGTGGAATGAAACTATATTGAAAACTGAAAACTGATGATGTACAACTATGGAGACTGATCTGGGCCCTCCCCCTTCTCCCTGTCTCTCTCTGTCAAAAAGAAACAATAAAAATAAATCTTTAGAAAACATCCCAGAGAACTTGATATGTCTTCAGGTGTCTGAGGACCTAGAGACTGACTTGTACCTGAAAAGTCCAGACAACAACTGATAGATGCCCCGATGACAAAATGAGGAGTGAAGGATATAGTGGGATTAGCCTGCACATTCAGAATTAGGTGGAGCAAAAATATGAATATTTCCAGTGAACCAGAGTGGACACTGCAGTAGGATGTCAACATGAACTGCCTTAAAGCATCTTTATTCCAGAGATCCGTCCGCCTGACAAGAGAGCCCTAAGAGAAAGCTGGAAGCAAGAGCTATGGGAACAGTTGTGAGGGGTCAGCTGCAAGGTACTTGCCCACATCAGAAAACAGCGCAGCTCTCAAGGGCTAAAAGAAGCCTGTTTTACAGAAAACTAGCTGCTATTTGTCAACTGGACCAGAGGACTCCTGCCACGTTCTCAGGAGCATGTAAGTGGACAGGATGGAATAGGTTAAGTTTAGGCCTATCACCGTAGGTGTTAGAGGTATCTGGCTCTAGTTCTAGTTAGGCCTATATTCGCTGTATAAGACTACCCCCCACTTCCGAGGCTGTAGTCTTATACAGCGAATATAGGCCTAAACCTATGTTTTAACTGTAAAATTAGGGGGTCGTCTTATACGCCCGGTCGTCTCATACACCGGAAAATACGGTACTTGGAAATGACTCCTGAGAAACTGCCCAAGAAACCCTGATACCAAAGCCCCAGGCCTGTCTGTCACCAGTGGCTACAGTAACTGTTCAAAGAGGTCATGACCCAAAATCTGGTGTGCATCCCTTGCTGTTGAGAACCTTTTTCACGGCTCCACTTCCAGCTTACCCTCAGTCCACCCAGCTCTTGGGCAGTTGTGAGAGGGCAAACCACACCTCACACAGCCAGTGTCTATCTTCAGCATGAAGCCAGGCCAGCTTTCGTTTCCCTATGGGGCTGCAGGAAGGAGGACCACTACACCCGAAGCAAGGAGCCCAGAAAACCCCTATGGGTAGACAGTGGGTTTTCACTACGGCCCATCTCTGAGCCAAGCTTCAACCCTGAGCCTTAAAAAAATTAAACTGTTGTTTTTTGCTTCCTACTCATCGTACATAGCCAGAATCCAAAGAAAGGGGACTGTGCCTGTACCCGCACACCCCTCAACCAAAGCCTTCAGTTCCTACTCTAGCCACTGGTTTCACAGAATCCAAAGCTCATATATTCTAGTGTAGCACTACAGGAAGTCTTGAGAAAAAAAGGACCATGTTAGTGCTAAAAATATTTTTGTATTGTTAATGCATCATCATAGACAAACTTTAACATGAGAATAAAGATATTTTTTACTAGGAAAAAAAAGAAAACAGTGCAGGGATGCCGGGATTGCTCAGCAGGTTGAGTACTTGCCTTGCAACTTCAAGGTCCCGGGATCAGGGCCCCATCCTGGTCCGTGCAAACCCATGTGCTAAACTGCAGTGCAGTTGGTAAACACTGGGATGGCTAGGTGGCAAAGGTTCTCACATCCCATGCAGGAGGACCCCAGTTTGGTTCCCGCCTTACACAGCCTCACATCCACCTGTGTGGAATGAAATCACGTTACAACTAATGATGTACAACTATGGAGACTGCTCTGGGCCCCCCCCCCCCCCCCCCCCCCCCCCCCCCCCCCCCCCCCCCCCCCCCCCCCCCCCCCCCTCTCCCCCCTCCC